>JAADJF010000053.1:0-187093 GCA_012932015.1 Fusarium acutatum
TCCCACACGTGGCCCAAGATCATCGAGGGATGAGGGCATAGGGCATCTCAAGCCTGGTTCAGTCCAGTCCATGTCCAATATTGACAGGGGGGCGCCTCACAAGCGGCAAGGCGCGCATCAATCCATTGTGTCGGGTCACTCACTTTTGCATTTTATCGATGTGACAATGTGAAACCACGGGAATATTGACTTTCATCGATCCGCACGCCTCTTTGACTTTGCGATGTGCGAACCTAGTCAATGCTTAGAGACCGCAGGGAGCTTCCCAGCATCTGGATTGTCGTCTTCCAGCGCTACACTCGCCATCTCAGACGGGAATCTGTTCTCGCCAAAATAGTCTGCACGTCACATCGAGATTGGGTTCCCAACATCTCAGTCAATGCCCCGCGCACTGGGATCCAGCACCTTAACAGGTCTCTGCTATACCCCAGGATCAAGGTGTATGTCTCGTTGCGCCTATAAGATGTGCGTCTTATTAACTGTGCTTTGACGACAACTGAACTTGAATCAACAACATGAACCTAACACCGTCGATCTCAACATCATACGTTGTGCAACAGCAAAATGATGGAGAGTTCGTGGCCTCGTACAGTAGCTTCGTACATCTTCCAGTAGCCAAATAGCCGGGTCATTGATTCACAAGTGGCCCATCATGAGCACTTTTAGCTTCAATAACCCAGTCCGACAGTCTGGATGTGGCTGAATGGCGTCCAGGCCGCTGGCACCAAGTGCCGTCCCTAACTAAAGTCTAGACTGCCAACAATGATAAAGGTAGAGTGACATCGATGTTCGCCTGCATCAATTAAGCCAATTTCAATATTCTGAGGTTATGACCACCATCCTAGAGAAGCAATGTCTTTAACAAATCTGGACCGCGATATGCCCTCAATATCGAGCGACAACGGCGGTTCAACGTCAGTAGGTACATGCCTGTGTACCTTGATCCATGTAAAAAACTGCCGTTGTTTCTTTTATTTTTCTCCTTGTTCTAGGCCACCGTGATCGCGTTATTTACCGGTCGTTAGTATCGACCTAGTCCGTGTATTAGACTGGTGGCGCTCGCGTAAGGCTACCAC
Source organism: Fusarium acutatum (assembly GCA_012932015.1). NCBI lineage: Eukaryota > Fungi > Ascomycota > Sordariomycetes > Hypocreales > Nectriaceae > Fusarium > Fusarium acutatum. The sequence continues at coordinate 1,077 of JAADJF010000053.1, forward strand.
AGTTGGAAGTTTGGGACCAAACTGCCTGCGCGTCCTCGCTTTTACAAGGCTGTTCCTTGGAGAGATTAATGCCTAGACCACTGCTAGTTTACCGGCGAAAGAGAACAAGTTCAAGCGCTTCAACCTCTGCCGGTATCTCTGAGTGTTTCGCTCAACGGACACTAGGCCTCCACACGGGCCATGCAGGACGGTGGAGTTTGTTTGCGTTGTCAGTGTCTTGAGGACGCCTTTCTGCGCTGGAAAATGATTACCTCGCCGAGTGACGGACAATCGAACTCGGTGGGCGTATCCCATTGCCTATACAACCCCCAGGAGAGGATTCTGTTGGGAAATGAGATGCAGGATGAGATTGGAGCACCAGGAGACAATGATAGCCAACCGGTTCCGACAGCAACTAAATGCGGAAGCATTACGGTGGTACCTGCTGGTGATCCTGAAGATCGTCCATCGGATACTGAAGGTCTATGATGTCTTTCATGATATGATACGGTCCGACAGTGAAGTGGATATGTGATATCGTGGAGCGAGGTCCATTAGACGCCAGGACGATCCAGTATAATATGGTGGTTGTAGGTGATCGACAAAGCCTATCCTTGATTTCTGGTGTTCAGTCTGTGAGACAATAGACGGCATAACGGCAGCCTTGTTGACCCAAAAGCTATGGCTATCTTGTCCAGTTTGACAGCTCTCGGACTGTTGAATGTCCCCGACGACAAGCATTGATCAAGTGTCAATGCCTCCTTAGGACCCAATTGCCCAGGCATTTCTTCGTACCACATTATTATTCCTTGCGGATGGTTGGTACGAGTCCTAATACAGTACCTCGTAAATATGGGTATATTGAGGGACAAGGTACCTGAGCAAGGCTACCTTACTGAGAGATATGAATTAGAAGACAGGAGCCAGGATTGAAGCGAGGCCAAGACTGAGTTCAGCAACGCGAACAATACGACATATCGATGATGTTATAAAAATACCAGAATTGGCGAGGGAAGAGTGCTGTGTATCGTGCCGTAGGTGGGAGAATGGTGATCTGAATTCGAACTGGGTCACTCGTGTAAGCACATGTTGATTCACCCAAGGTTCAAGCACACATTCTGTAGCGGGATAGGTGGGCTTCCAGGTAAAAAAAACTCCGAGTTACCAAAGAAAGCAACAGCCAAAGATCTTGGAGATTAGGTAGCATCAATGTTCCGAAGGATGGTGAACTTGAAAGTCTTGGTGGTGTCTGTCTCGCTTGTCCAGTGGGGGCCGTTCTCTGACTGAGCCAGGCCAGGGTCGTGTTTGGTCATGATGCAAGCAATCAGGTGCAGAGACTTGGCCCTCAATTCCGAATGGAGGACCCCGTGATGAACCCAGTCCCCAAAAGAGGACACAGCGGAGCGTAGGTCACGGAAATGGCGGCGGCGGGAGAGTCAGATTTGGTGGTTTATTCGCATCGCGCATCGGTGAAGCCGAGAGAGCTTGGCAACTCTATCGACTTACAAGGATTGTAACAACCAATCAGAGGCTCCCAAAGAGACAGGGTCAACGGTCAGAAACTCAGAGTCCCAGAGACAGCCTGCTTGGGGCGGCCGACCGCTGGAATGTGAGCCGGGTGCCCATGTGGACACCACTGCAGTTTGAACCAAAGAGCGACAGCGCGGGTGCCGAGGTCTTTGATCCGTGGAGTAGGTATGCATGTAGGTATCTCCATTCATGATGGTTTATCATTATGTTTTGCTTTTTCTTCTTGACTTTCCAGGCACTGCTTCGCATTTCATTCGAGCAGCACTCTGAGAAGACGCATGCATTGCTTCCACTCGCTTCATCTGACACAGCATCTTTGTTTTAGGAAGAATACCCGTTTCTGCTTCAGCTGAGGAATGCAGATTGACTGTGTCGAGTAGACAGTCCGAGAGGCACGGCATGTCAGAAAACCATCGTATGTCCAATGATTAGTTGTAGAGCCTCGTCAACGACGACACATGATTGATAAAAAGACAACTCTCAAACCTTCGCCAATATTAAGGTGGGTAGTAACAAGCGGCATCGCCATTGGATCCCAGCCATTGTAGCGGTGATGACGGTGATGCTACAGTGAATGTCCATCATCCATGGTTTCGAGAGACACAGCACAGACAGACAGAACCATTCAGAGATACTTGCAGATGCATTCGCGCTCGTTACCAATCTGGGCACCCATTGGATGGTCAAAGGGTGGGTTAGAGAGCAGCTTGGCATCGAATCCAATGACAGGCCATGAGACGCTTGGTCTGGCCGTCGGTCTGAGTCTTGAGTCTACAGGGGGGCCTTGGGTGAATCACTCACTGAAGGTTTGACCTCAACTGTAACTCAACAAGGAGAGTTCCGTTCCATCTCTGACGCAGATCACACCAGGTACGTACCGCGGAAACTTGACTACCTATCTTGTTGGGTTGCCTGTGCTCAGCCCTACGCGCCAGCCTGATCCCAGAGATTGGAGGAGCTCAGCTTTTAGTGCTGCGACCTTTTATTATTATTAGCGTCATCAACCATCTCATCAGCCACACCCTCCTGTAGCGTTAAGCGGGGCTTCCCGTCATTGAGGAACACACCCCACTAGGGAATGGATAGGTGTTGATCCTGGGCTACCATCCAATGGAGGTGGATGTCCATACATATGAAGCCATAGCGACATTATCATGAACCGCGGTGAAGGCTGTGTTTTGCAAAGCATACCTTGCTTGATTGGAGCCATTGAGAACCAAATGCTGCCACTGCTTCAATAGTAGAAACATTGATGGTTGGCAATGTTTTGTCAATGCATCAATTCGTACCTATGCAGTACAACAAGACGAGCTTTGGGTAGTGGTTGGTGTCCTCGCTATTCTGTCGGTAGACGTTGTGACGAACCAAGCCCAGAATCTCGGGTTTGACCTCGTGCTCTCTCTCATCAAGGGTTAATATTCTCCTTTCTTAACTGCCGGCATTCGAAATGGCGCCACTCGTACCGTTCAGAACGGAAGCTGTGGTCTCAGGCGGCCTAGAACCTCAGTGTTCTAATTGAATGACAACCAACCAACCTTCAATGCCACGAAACGGAAGTGATATTGCAAGGGCCAAGGGGGAAACATCAAGACAGTGAGATGTGGCTTACCTCCAAAATGTGTGGTCAACGCCAAGGCGGATCTCTGCTGTTTGATGGATGAGTGATGCCCAGGGTCTTCTCCACCTGCAACACAAGCCCCTCAAGCCTCGAGCAGGGGTCAGGAGGTGGGAGGTTGCCCTGACTGAACGGGAATAGCCGCTGCAGGGGATGCTTGGGATTGGCTGAGGGAATAGCGAATGTCGGCTACGTAAGCAAATGAAGACTGCGGAAAAGCCGCTCACTGCGGAATTCGCGCCTATCCATCGATGGGAGTGGTCGCGGACTGTTCTGTTCAACCCTTGAAACACATGCCTTGAGCGGCACGACTCAGACAGCCGAAACCATGCGGCGAGGTCCCTAGTGAGAATCTGAGATATCTTTCTGATGCCAGACAGACTGCAATGGAGCGGCCGCCCGATGCACGGTCGTAAACGGGGGAGAAGATGAGATTCAGGGTCCTCATCCGCAAACAGACACATCAGAGCGAAACAATTAATTTGTGGCTGGCTGGGACCAACTGTCAAGTAGCCACAGGGAGGTAGTCGTTGTGTAGTGTTTGATACTGTCGTCGGTTGTCTTACTCCTGTGCAACTCATGCAGCCTGCGATGCGATGTGATGCGATGAATGGATGGTTACTTTCGTATATCACCACTGTCAGCAATGCGATGCGTGTTGAAGGCGGTCTATTGATGACAAGTTGAGAATGACGACTTGGCTTCGGTCACCAAGACCAAAGAAGCTACACCCAGCAACATGATGTAAGGGCAGAGACTCGATAGGGCTGAGTACTCAATACCCCAATGCCACGTCGAGATGGCTGTGTGCATACACTTGCACCCATTTTAATGTACGGTGCCGGGCTGTACAAGATTCGTGCACATACATAGACCGCGCTGTGCATAACCGATACCGTAAACGTCCAGTGGGTAGCTGGCCCTATTGGCTCGCTGTACGTGGTGGTGAAAGCTCCCCCCAGTAGGGTCTCATTCGGGAACCCCTCGTCTGCATCTGCATGCTGTCGATGGCGAGGATGAGGATGAAGATGCTTGGAGTGCCAGATTGCTGGAAGAGGTACACACATAAAACCATCGAGTTAATTCGGCCATGACCGATGCAGGCTGATGCTGACCCAGGGATGAATACCCAGTCAGCCACTGAACCGGCTAGTGGGAATTGATTAATGATTAGGAGATCTCAAGCAGTCATCTCATCGAAACTCGTCAAGACAAACAAAGCAAAAAAAAAAAAAAAANNTCCTTGGCTAGGGGAGGAAAGAAAACTCAGGACCTTGATCTTGAATGACAAAAAGACGTAGGTATCTTAGCCTAAGCTTAGGGGACTCTTTACTGAGTTTGTTTTAGCACCCTCTTCTAAAGTCTTATGTTTTCTTGCTCCCTAAGGCTTGGTACAGTAATTACATGGAGAGCACCAATGAAAAGATGCGCGATGACATTGGTCAAGTTTATGGTAGAATTGAATGCGATAAGAGAGAGGACCCGCTGCATCGGATCCCATGTTTCCTTTTCGTGATCCACTTCTGAACCCCTGCTCATATTTGTCGACATCTTCCCCTTCTCTGGTACGTACCTATCAACAAGACATTCAGAAAATGCTATTGTGTGGTAGCAGTGTTGATGACCAGTCCTGTGAGTGATGCCCAATTATGTCTTTCTTTGCTTTTGTTACCTTGGAGATCTAGCGGTGAACGTACTGGGTATTCTCGCTTATTTGTCTCGTCAAATCACCTCTGTTATGCATCTACATATGGATGTAAGCGTTCCAGTATGCTGGAACAGCCCGAAGCAAGGGTTGATGATGAGCTAGTGTCAGAGTTGTACGGAAAGGATGGATGACAAGGTGTGCATGTTACTCCGGAGAGTAATCAATCAAATTTCATGTCAACTATTATTCTTCATTGATGCTATGTAGCAGGCCTGAGATAATAGGGCATAGTTAATGCATTGCGAGGTTCTGTATTTAGGCAACACCGCGAAAGAGAGCTCCTATCAGAGCTGCCTTGCAGACCAAAGATGGATCGTGGAGAAAGAGTTGCCTACTTGAGAAGGTCAAGTGCTCATCCATATGGGGTACCCGGTGTCTCGTGTATCTCGTTTTCACCAGGATGCTAGGGCATGACGTTGACGAGCATTGGACCAGTCATAAGCATCTTCACCGGAACTCGATCAATCGATGTGCCATGCAACTGCATCCCTGGTAAGCGGTTTGCCCATTAATGAAAGCCCTCATACGTTGATACATGGCGGCGTAGCTGCAATAGTTTTGCTGCTTCGAGAAGAATGCCTAGCCTAGACTCGAAAAGGTTTCACAGATGTAAGTTCGCTTTCAGATTCCATGAAGCATATGCAGTTACTAAATTCATTACAATAGTTCTATAACTTACTGCATAGTCTACAGCACACCCCAGAATCGTTGCTGAAATGAGTTAATCACGTCAAAATATCCAGTAGCGGATGCGTTGCACAGCCATCCCGCTTCTTTTTTTAAACCCCCACCATCACCAAACAACTTGACAAGAGCTTGTCAAGGGGTTGCTGATACACAGCATCCAATAACAAGTGATATCTGTCGATGTTGGCTTAGTAGCCCTCTACACGACTCCGCAACACTAACCCAGTTGCGTCTCCGAGAACCAACTTGAACCCATCACTGCCGCCGCCAACAAACGCAGGAACTCTGCACAACATGCGGTACAGGACCTCTGAGGAAACAAAGCTTGAAATGATATCCCTTCTAGAGGCGTCTTCTACCGTTTTACGTCGCCCTGACATGGCGTTCGGATGAAAGGGAGGACTCAGACCTTGAACGGTTCAAGCCCCGGCGCCACGAGGGACTACATTCTCGTCTGGATCAGAGTTTGGCTTGCAAGAATGTCCGCCTGGGAGACTGAGAAGTCCATACTTCAGACATACGATTCCTGCTAATTATCGGTAAGGTTATTTGAGACAAGGTTTGCTAAGCCCTACGAATGAATGATGGATGCCCGCCTCAAGACTTGTAAGCTTGCCTAAGGTACACACCATGTTGGATGCATCTGGCACCCAAGACAGAGCCATCATCACAACACCTTTTTCGTACCTATCCTGATCAATAACGACATGTACGAGTAGTGGAACGCCAAATTGCCTAACTAGCAACCGCTTTGCATTAATGAGATAATGAATATATTGGAGGCAGTATTGTAAGCCGCACCAGACATTACATGGCGTTTCCGGAGATGCAGGTCTAATTAACTTGGTGTTGAGTATTTTCTTTGATCATTTCCCTCGTGGATACCTCACTCTCCTAGACTCCACCTAGAACAATTGATCGAATTAGAAGTTTGTCTGCTAGTGAATTAGATTCCGCCATAATTTCCTATGCTTTTGATCGTGTCCAGTTGAGTTGCATGTAAACATTCCGATGCCTGTCTCATTGCGCGCCATGTTGAGCCGACGCCATGTGGAGATGACATCCATTGTCAACGTGGTGCTAGGCGTTTGTTTTGTTCCGCGAGGCTTCTGAACTTCATCTTAGTCTATGGTCTATGCTATGTACGATGGTTAGATGGAGACGATATTGCCTCAGACCGGCTAGGCCAAGTATGAAACACTTGATAGCAACATTCTGTCATAACTAATGGAGATCTGTGAGCGCAGGGACATTGACAGGCATGCTCGAATGAGTAACTCTTGACAGCAGTGATCTTCCGGGTCAGCAAGGACTTGAAGACACGAGTGACCAGTTTGGGAATAGCCAAGCAAGATATGCTTGAATCCAATGCTTTGACCACCCTGGCCCTGACTGATTGACTGACTGATTGACTGAAAGATGCTGGTACGCCTTCCCCGGAAGATGCAACACAACGTGCGAATCGATGGAGCCAGTGACAAGGGCGCAGCGACCACGTCGGGAAACGTTTTGATGGTGAGGGAGAGACAGGAGACAGGAGACAGGGGATACCTACAGTACGTTCAAGGGTCCCAGATTTGGGAAGAAGGGCGAGGCCGGACTGCGCCCCCAGGCCTCGGGGCCGATTGAGACATCAAGCAACCGAGGAGTATGATTGGCCCCAGCAACTGATTGATTGATTGATTCACAGCACAATTCTGTGAGAGGCACAGCCCTCTGTTCATAGGGCAGAGCAGTACTATTTGATGCATCGTTGGGTTACATCTGGGTTAGTTGTGCATTGGTTTATCGATAAAAATATCTGCCATTTCTTTGCACCAGTGCCGTTCGGGCAAAGCCTCTTTTTCGAATCACCACGGTTTAGCAGACGGTTTCAATGTCTCACGGCCCCAGATATTTGCAGACGCGGTCGGGTAGTGTCGCTGGACTTACCCTGAAGATGCTTAGAATGCTGCATGTGTAAGTTCATTGAGGCAACGGAGGAATGCTGCGCATGTGATGTGATGTGATGTGATGTGCTGTGCTGTGCTGTGAAGTCTACTGATAGTTTCAAGGAGCTTGGAGCTTAGAGCTTACTTTGCCTTACCGACAATATAACCAATCGCCTTCTTGTTAGGTCAATTGCCGATATGCTGTGGTATTTGACACAGTATCAATAAGTAAAAAGCAAGCACTAACTCCCTCTAAGCAATTTCACCAACTTTGGGATATTCCGCGAAGAGACATAATTGCAAGTGAAAAGACTCCAAATAATTGTACCCAACATCCTGGAACCTTACCTTCACTACGGGCTGGTCCATGCCAGATCAGACTCATCGAGGATCAGGAGGACCTCATTGGCCGCGAGGCGATAAAGGGAGGGAGGAGGGGATGATGATTAGGATATGATGAAGAAGAAGAGGGGTTCAAAGCAGTAGGTACAGTAAAGTTGCGGCAAACGGTGTTGGTTAGGTACCTACTGACTGTAGGTTTGGCAGGCTTGAGGCGGATCACCGCGCGAACCATGGACGGGAAGATTGACGATGGTTGCCGCACGGGGTCTAAGTTCATAGGCAAACTCTGCCTTGGCTACTCTGCTGCATCTGCATCTGCATCTAGCATTGAGTTTAGACTTCCGCAACTCTCATTCAATAGCTTCATTCAGATATCAAACTACCGTCTCAATTGGCTGACCACGAATAGCAACCTGGTGACATCCAGCCTGTATCAACATGCTATATTCTGAGGGAAAGCGGGTACGGTACGGTACGGCACTAGCTAGATACTTACCTCACAGTCTAGGTACAGAGGGTTGTGACGTGGGACAGCCTTGGGAGACCCCTGAAGATGAGAAAGGCGACGATGGACCCATCAACTGCGGTCGCCGGAGTGTCCTCGAGACTGGGGGTGTGAGGTGTTGTGCTAGGGTTGTCAGTACGTACCGGAAGCTACATCCTCCGAGTACCGGAACTTGAAGCAGAGCCCCCCCTGCCTGAGAGATCCCTCTGTCAACCCTTGGAATCGCCCCGTCACACTGCCAAATAGCAACCCTGTCCATCTTGGAGGCCCTTCTTCTTTGTACTGCTACCCACGACGCAAGTTCCTTTCATTGGCGTCTTCGTAGATCAATTTGTTTCTCACGCACACGCCTCGGTCGGGTCTTTGGTTCACCCCATGTTTCCGTACCAAAACGTTACTCTGCTCTGTAACCTCCGCCTTTTCGACATCAAGAACAGACAAAGCCGCAACTCTAGGTAATTATTGAGGGCGGTGATACATGGCGGACCATTTTCTTCAAGGAGAGATTCTTCTCCGTATCTCGCAATGAGAAAAGGCGGGAGGCGATACGCCTCAATCATTGTCTCTGCTCCCCCTCAATGATAATGATCCTCCCGAAATCCAGGGCCCCCAAGACATGGATGCAACAAACATGTCTTTGAATATCAAAGCCTGGAATTGTCTACACAGTTCAGGACTGTATTGTACAGTACATACATATATCGACCGTACTTTACGGCAGGCACATTTCAATTGAGTAACTGAATGAATCAATCAATGTGCCATCTCTCTTCTCTCCCTGGTCCTTACACTCTGAGGCAGGCTGGCGCTATTTGGCGCTGCATGGCGCTGGGCCGCTGGCGTGCCTCTGTCTCTGTTTCTGTCTCTGCCATTTTATGGAGTTGGACTTGTTTTTTCCTTCTTACCTTTTGTTTTAGACCTCCCCACGGCTGTGCTTGCTTGCTTGATGTGATGTGCTGTGCTGTCCGTCCTGTACTCACACACCCTCCTCGTCTTTTTTAGGCCTGGTCAACTGGGCTTGGGCTTGAGCTGGCTGCTGGTGATGGGGTGGTGGGCTCACCCTCCCCCCCTGCTTCCCCCCCTGGACTGGCTTCAATTGCTGGGCCCCAGAGGCTTGAGGTTAGAGAGAGCTAGGCCCTACCAATGTACCGGCCGATGTATCGTACATGGCTTCCACCTCTGGGACACTCTCTACCCCAGCAGCCTCCTCTCGAGTTGTCTGTCAACTGGAGAGAGCCGATCCATCGCGGACGGGGCCCGAATGCAGGTGCAGTGGTGCCTTGACTATATCTACGTTGGCAGCCCCCAACCCTCTCGCTGGGTCTTGCAAGAGCTTGCTACTCAACAACGACAACCTTAAAGGGTTAATCTATCACGACAGTGTTTCCTTTAAAGACCATTGTCTGTCCTTTCTAAGACGACAAGACCAGTATAACAACTGGTCTCTGAATACTTTGACATATAGTGCCCCTCCCACCATCCACCGAGCACTGACATCACCCATCTCCAGCTTCATCTTCACCACGAACACTTTGAGACAACTCTTCTCAAACACATTTTGGTGAACCGAGCATTCTTAATTGAACCCTGGCAACACTCCCCCTTCTCGAAACACAGAAAAGTTCATAAAAAGCATACGAGTTCCAGGAAACCGACCAGAAGAAGATTGTTTGCCGTGTCCAAACCCACATCCACCAGGAACATCTCAGACCCTCAAGACTTCGACTCATCTCAAGCCTCACCCCGTTTCTGGAATGCGAAGTGCAGGTAAGCTTCTCCGGGTTACGTCCACTCATTCTTTGCCTCGACATTGAGAAAAACCCCCGCTTCTGCCACTCTTCCCCCTTGACTTGGAGCTCTGAACCTGACATTGTGTGTCGCGATTATAGATAAAGGTGATTGCAACCCGAGCTTGAGTTATAACTACTTCAAGCCCGTCCTTATCTTGACAACCACAACTTCCTTCTTCATCTTACCGACATTCAAACCTCTGTCTTCCGCCCTTCTTCCACAGACATCATGACAGCCTTGACGGAACCATCATTCGCCATGTTCCCTCATCACTCCGACACCGAGGACTTTGCCCGATATACGGACTCCAACGTCATCTTCACTTCGGGACCCATGGACGTGAGCATCCCTGCTGATGCCTTTGGCTTCCAACAGCAGAGCGGCAGTCAAGATGTATTTGCTTCATCCATGGGGTTTGTCGAGCCCTCATTGTACGCCGAGGCCCCCAACTACATGCTCAACAGCCGCGCATCACCCAGCATGTACACAGATGAATCTTCCGACATGAGACTCCCTTCATCAGGCCTTTCCACAGCCTCGGCAGCGTCAACAACGTCTTCGGCAATTGGATCTCCCCAATCAAACCATGGCCAAATGGGTGCAATGCCCGAGTGGGCTCCCCAAGGCCTCGGGCTCCAGCCTGCAATTGTGGGCAGTGACTACATCGGATCCGATTTTGCGTCGTTTCCTAGCTCCGGAATGGAAGAGCTCAGCTTTGATTTCCCGGCAGCAAAGGCTTTTGTTGGTAAGTTCAGAGCTATTTCTTACTCGCTTCGAGTTCGGCGATCCCTTTCCCCCTGCCTCGCAAGGGCATTGGCAGAGAGATAGACCCAGTCTGAGGCCTCTTCCCCACCACCAGATACTTAGTGCCTCTGAACCCCTGCTCGGTTCGTTGCTTTGAATATGACAAAACGATGTGTCGGATTGCGCTTGCGCTTGCGCCTGTCTCTACCAGGTCGTCGGCTCTCTTGGCTCATTGAGTTCAGCTTGAGCCGAGTTGAAGATGGCCGATCATCATCTTGTCCTTCTCTCTGCTTCCTCTTAGAGTTTATCCCTTGCAATCACGTCCCACTTCCCATCACACGTTCATGTCTGTCTTTTAAACAACGATTTAGACCGTGGGCTCTTCCGTTGTCAACTGAGACATTACACACGACGTCAACCCAATCGGCGCTTAATGTCACCTCTCCGCTGTCAAACGATTGGCGACCTTGCTTGCTTTTCATCGGCAGTGGCCAGCTGGAAACCCATCTTGGGCCTAGCTCAGCTGACTTGACGTTGCAATCTCTGTCATCCGCGTCCATCCCCAACTCCACCACTCTCCGTTCCGTTCCTGAACAGCCAGCACTGAGCTGCCTGTTCTGTCTCTGTCTGTACTGTACTGTTACCGTAGTAGATCGCTAACCAGGTTTCTCTATCATGACAGACCCGTCTCTGATTCATCCAGAGCTTACTCGCCCTCCCATGGGGATCCCTCCCTATGACAATCACTTCCAGCAAACCAATGCCAATCCTAATCACACATATCCCACTTCTCCTTCTGTCTCTTCCTCTTCGCCTCAACCTCACATGATGAGGACCAATAGCTCTTCACCTTTTCTCCAAACCACAAACTTTCAATCCACTTTTCCCAGCAGCCCTTACGGTGCACCAATGGATAATCACAGTCAAACTCAGAACCACAACCATATCCGTGCCCCAAGCGTCACCCAGTTCGTTCCACCTACACCAGGCGAGTATAGCAGCGACGAGTCCAAGGAGAAGCAGAGATGTTCCTATCCCGACTGCGGCAAGACCTTCAAGGACCTCAAGGCTCACATGCTCACTCATCAGACTGAGCGGCCTGAGAAGTGCCCCATTCAGACCTGCGAATACCACACAAAGGGCTTTGCTCGCAAGTATGACAAGAACCGTCACACCCTCACACACTACAAAGGCACAATGGTCTGCGGCTTCTGCCCAGGCTCCGGCTCGGCCGCGGAGAAGTCCTTTAACCGTGCCGACGTCTTCAAGCGCCACTTGACTGCAGTTCATGGTGTTGAGCAGACTCCACCCAACAGCCGAAAGAAGTCTTCTGCAGGTGCCAACTCCAACAAGAAGCTGACTGGCTATGCTTCTGATGCTACAGGCAAGTGTAGCACTTGCTCACAGACCTTCTCCAATGCCCAGGACTTCTACGAGCATCTTGACGACTGTGTGCTGCGCATTGTCCAGCAAGAGGACCCTGCCGAGGCCATCAATGCCAAGCGCCTTGCTGAGGTTGAGAACGATAAGGATGTTCACCAGACTCTGGAGAAGAACAACCTACCAACTACCACAGACACTGCCATGGCAAACCATGATGATGAAGATGCCGACAGTGGTGACGACGATGATGATAGCTCTCCCCGAAGCAACTCCTCCCCTGCCACGAGAAAGAAGGGCAATCCAGCCAATGGTGTCCAGAAGTCTCGCGGTGTTACTCACTCCCGTGGTGGTGTCCCTTTGGGAACCAAGACTCGCAGCCGCAAGAACCGCCGCGACTACCCATCATCGTGGGGCTTTGATAAGGGCCAGATGACCATGAAGAAGCGTGTCATGGCTGTCTTTGATGGTCCTCGTCGTCTTGCTAAGGACGACATGATGCTCTCCACCGATCATGAGGTCCGTCTCAAGCTATCTGATGGCAAGTCTTATGTCACCGACCTCGACGTTCAAACTCTCAAGCGAGCTGCTGGCTTCCACGGTGCTACTGATGAAGAGAAGGGTCCTTGGATCTCCGACGACCCTACCGCTGAGCAGCTCAAGGAGATGCAGCAAATGCTCACCGCCAACACCACCACTACTCTATAACGACTCGGCAATCGACTACACACACCAACGATCACCAACTACAACCCCTCTGTCAAAGTATACGAACAAAAACACACCGAAAAAAAGCATAATGGGCGCGGCGTAAGCGGGACTGTATTAGAAAAAGGGAACATCCGGGTATTTCGGACATTATTTATGACTGGGTTTAGGCTTGGATTTGGGAAACAGGACACATCCGCTTATGAAGAGGCATAGGGTGAGAGGTTCGAGGCAAAGGAAAGGAACGGAAAGGGAACTGATTTGCGCCATGGAGTTGACATCGATACCCATGTTTTTACTGTTGTTTTATCTGGGATTTGGACTGGTACCTCACCCATTGATGGCTTAATGACAATAATGGACTATCTTGACAGCAATACTTATTTGAGGACTCTGTCCTAATCTGCATATTGTTCAAGCACTGTTTGTTTGTGGTGATTGATGTTTTCCTTGAGTGTCTGCTGAAGTTACTGTACAAAATATTTGGACTGGAATGGGCTTGCGTGTATGTTTCAGGACATGGGAGTTTTTTGATGGCATTAGTAGCTGAAACAAGGATGTATAATATGAGCACTAATATGATAATGCCACTTATTAATTCCCCGATCTGACATCTTACTAGACTTCTGATGATCCATTACTACCTTAGACAGTTGGTAGAAAGAATTCCACAACACATCATTTGCGTTTCTTACTGCACCGCATCAAGCACGAACACGTTCACGCCTTGCTTGATAGATCGCATCTCACTCGACATGGTAACTTGTCTTGGAGTGTAAAATAGCTTGGTGCCTCTGATTAATTAGTAAGAACGTGGAAAAAAAGCTTGATAAGGTGATCAAAACTTAGGATGAGCAAGCCCTAAAATTATCTAAAATTAATCCAAGATTTCTATTGCAGACTATAATTAAGACACATGACCTTGTATTGTATGCTTTAATAGGTAGAAACGAAACCCCAAACACTCTGCGAAGATGCTAAAGACCAGTGGGCCAGTTGAGATAATACGAGTACATCACTACGATACAGCCACGAACTTTATGTGGTCGTCCCCCCACGGCAAAGCAATTAGATGAAGGAAACTGGCCAATCTTGAGTACCATAGGGGCGCGTGAGAATGGATTCATTAAGAAACAGTACTTCTGCATTTCGCTCTGATAGGCTCAGAGGAGATATGAATGCTTGAGCTGGATATTCAAGATGGGAGAGATCTTCTGATACGGTAGAACCACTTCATCATCGAAACGCGAAATGCCATGTGAGCATCAAGAAAGTTTATAGGGGAGCAATGAGCGTCCAGTGTCCTCAGAGTAGAGTTCTGGTGGGCCGAATACGTGAGGGGAGATAGATACTGAAAGGATATATACGGTCAACTATCATTCTGATCTTGGCAACATTTCATTCTTCTTATTTTCTTCTAGATAAAAGAGCAACATGGGTATCGTACACGCCAACAATCGAGAGCCTGGGACTTTTGATCCAGTGCCAATTCTTTCACAAGATGGCCTGAATGAAGACAACGCTCGCCCAACCGTAGCTCACGATGAGGTCTTTGGCGATATCACAGAAGATGGACCCAACTACCGAGATGTAAGTGCCTCTCACAGGTTTCCTGCAGTATCAAATACTGACGCCAACAGGTTGGTTGGCTAGGCACTTCTGCACTTATGATGAAGACCCAAATCGGGCTGGGCATCCTCTCGATCCCATCGGCGTTCCACACCTTGGGTCTTATCCCGGGACTCATATGTCTGCTCGTCATTGGAGGCATCACCACTTGGTCTGACTATATTATTGGGACATTCAAGCTTAACCACCGTGAGGTATACGGTATTGACGATGCAGGCGGTATCTTGTTTGGACGCTTTGGACGAGAGTTTCTTGGGATCAGCTTTTCTTTGTGTAAGTGATAATACTCAGAGTTGGGCTCGCTGCTGACCATGACTGTACAAGTTACCATCTTTGCTTCTGCATCGGGAATATTGGGCATCTCCATCAGTTTCAATGCTTTGTCGACGCATGGGACATGCACAGCTACTTTTGTCGCAGTAGCCGCCATAATCGTCTTTCTATGTGCTAGCATCCGCACCCTGGGTCGCATAAGTTGGCTGGCATGGGTAGGAGTGATCTGTCTCATGGCAGGTGGTAAGTCCAATACCCCTAAAAGTTGTCATTCATACTAACAGAAGCAGTCTATGTCGTTACCATCGCCGTCGGCATCCAAGACCGACCCTCAGCAGCTCCTAAGATCAACCTCGAAGACGAATGGAAGTCCGATTATAAGCTATATGGCACACCGAGCTTCACGGAAGCAATGTCGGCTCTCTCGACAATGGTCTTTGCCTATGCTGGCACACCCCTATTTTTCCCAATTGCCGCAGAGATGCGCGATCCGCGCCACTATACCAAAGCGATGCTGCTCTGTCAGTCTGTTGCAACTGCGACATATATCATTGTGGGAGTTATTATGTACTACTACTGTGGCTCCTATGTTGCTTCGCCTGCTCTGGGATCGGCTGGCAAGACTATTAAGAAAGTTGCTTACGGCCTTGCTTTGCCAGGTCTGATCGTTGGTGCAACCATCAATGCTCACGTAAGTACTTGATATGAATAAAAATTCAGCCTTTGAACACAATGAGTACTGATACAAAACTCTATAGGTTACAGGGAAATATGTGTTCGTTCGAGTCCTCCGAGGCTCAAGGCATCTCACAGCCAACACGGTCACTCACTGGGCTACATGGCTAGGCCTGGCCTTTTCTGCAGCTTTGTTAGCCTACATCATAGCGAGTGCAATCCCCGTCTTTGGAAGTCTCGTGTCTCTTGTTGGAGCTCTCCTAGGGACACTACAAACATTTCAGCCATATGGTTGCTTCTGGTTATACGATAACTGGTCTGCAGGCAAGCAGGAGAGATCTATAAAGTGGGTTCTTATGGTTGTATGGAGTAGTTTTGTGATTCTCTCTGGAACATTTCTGATGATTGCTGGAACATATGGATCTGTTATCGGCGTTATTGACTCATACAAGGCGTCAGGAGGATCGGCAGCCTTTTCTTGTGCTGACAATTCCAACTCTGTGTGAAAACAGCATCGATTAAGACCGCGATCAACAACGGAAGCTTGAATGCGGCAGCTGGGAGATTCGACCAAAGCGCCGTGCCCAGGATATTTAGGGGCGTTACACGACCGGGAGTATGGCTGAAGATGGAGACAAAAGTGGCGGGAGTTGTGACTTTTAGAACATGCCGACAGCCATATTTATTACATCCTTATTGAACCAGATTTGAATCAAGTCGTGTCATGTTGTTTGACAAATGCCGACTCGCAATAAAAATGTCTGGGAGTTGTTTCGACGAAACGGAGCTCATAGGGGAATCAGTGCACTCAGTGACATTGTGTAAATCGTCTCGGAGAGCTTCATCCAGATTCCCCAGTACTAATGGACCTTGGGTTGTTTGTTCTTGTACCACATAAAGCTGCAGGTATAACGATTATGGGATCGTATCAACCCGTCGTGTTGCTCCACTCTTTCATGTCTATCCCAAATGAATATCCTGTCCTTACCTTAGATGATAAACGTTGTGAATACCTACAATACCTTGAAGACCATGCGTATATATATAGGAGGATGAAAAATATAATACGCTGGTCGTGCGGATATTCAGCACTGTATCTAAGGTATTTGCCAGAGTCGCCTGCCTTCTCAATTGCATTTATTAGTTGATTGACTAGAGAGAATCAACCAGCCAACAAACAAACAAACAAACAAACAAACAAACAAACAAACAAACAAACAAACAAACAAACAAACAAACAAACAAAAATGGCGACCTGCCGATTCTCCCGAAATTGACGGATTATTCGAGACTCATCATCCATTCAATTCTTCCCAATTAATGATCAGCTAGTGCAGCATCCCGGCCTACCACTTGCTTGTACAACAGAAATCCCTGCTCAGAGGCAGCCTCATCTGTTTGATGATGATACTGGCTGGATGACTATGGCTGATACCTTGGCTTGGCGGTCATAAATATGGTATCTCTAAGTGAATAGCTAGCTACCTTGTGCTTTCAGCAACCCATGGGGTCGCAAGCAGAAAATAGCAAGGATCGAGCGACTCCATGCCGTGGCTAATGCTACATAATCATTGGCGAGCTTGTTGGTCCATTGCGTGGGCTCTCTTCTTCTGAGGCCATGAAAGATGCATCTTACAAATAAATGTGTCGAAAGCTGCTCCAGTTTATTGTCTTGAAACTTCGTACCATGTCTCCCTCCTTTTCGTACAGCATGTCACCTGCTAATCCACCACGAGAAGGCTCAAGGTTCAGACTACGCCAGCGGCTGAATGGACTCATTCAGAGGCGAAGTCATAATTCTCTAACTGACCCTATTGTTTTCGTAGAGAGGTAGGGTTTTCTTCAGCTGCTGTTCTCACTTTGTGCTGCTATAAAATCTCAGTGGCTACTTAGTCGACTGACCTCCATATTTGATATACTAGCCCAGGCGGAATTCCCACTCATGCCCTCCCAACAGAGAATACGGCGGGAGTCACTCTTAGGAGTGAGACAGTCACCCCTCTTGACCAAGCCAGCAGGCCTCTTGAACCTGCTACAGCCCCTATAGGTGGTTTGCCGTCCAACGATGCCTTTCCTTCCGCCACTGTCTCTGGTACAACGGTCAGCGAACGCTTGACTACTTCTCCTCCAACTTCTACTCATGAGGCAGTGCCAGCTCCCGAAACTGACGCGCACACTGACGCGGTCGCGGTTGCGCCTGCGGATCATTGGAGCAAAGCCTACCGAGAGGCAGTAGAGAGCATGGGCGAAGAAGTGGATGTTACTATCCTCAAGGAGGAGAGCATCGCTCAGCTATTTAAAGAGCTCGAGACGGTTGATAAGGACGCGACAGACGAGTCCACTTTCCTGCGAGGAATTTGATACTTTAACTCGATACAGGTCCCACTGGAGCGAATCAAGATGGTCTTGGACATATCGGCGCCTCTCACAGCGCTTGAGCCCACGACGTCTGCGGTCTTTGGGGTTATGAGAGGCGTTACAGCGGTTAGTATTGATGCAGAGAGTCAACCTGCACGCAGGTCAAGGCTGATGGTATTATACGCAGCTCGCCATCAGTGTTGCTACTGCAGATTTCGAGTTTGCTAAAAAGATCGTGGACATGCTGAGGCAGATTTCGTATATTAGCGATTGCGATATCATAGGCCAGAGGGAAGATAGAGCTGATATTCACAAAGTACGGTTTCCTTTGATCCCATTACAAAACCTCAGCCAAGAGTGTATTCTGACAATATACAGGCACTCGTGTCGGTCTATCAGAAACTCATCGAATTCTATGCAGCTGCTTATCAGTTTCTGTCCAAGAGAAGGGCTAAGTTGGTATTCGTCCTTGTGTCAGACACTGGTACTCTACCGACTCTGGTCCAGGACATTTTGAAAGAAGTCGAAAACCTTCACAAGGTTGTTGAGAAAGCCACTCTCGATATCAGCCAGGACATCAAGACTATGATATGTGATGAGAAAGGTATGCATGCGCCTTTATTGCCTGCCAGTCGCCGTCTCGCAACTTCATGTGTCCTCGCAATACTGACCCTACTCAGTCTCTCAATGGCTGGGCCGTGACAAGCAGAGTCAGCAGAGCCGCCATCATGGCGATTTCAATTCCCTTCGAGATGATGCAGCTTGCAAGTTCGTGCTGGAACAGCTCGAGTTCAAAGCTTGGTACCAAGCACCCGACTATCAACAGCTGGTTATCCTTGGAGATATGGGAAGTGGCAAGAGTGTGATAATGAGCTTTCTTATTCAGGAGTTACGCCGGAGAGCCGAGCGCCAGCTCAAAAAGCCCATAGTTCTGTACCACTACTGCCAGAATGACGAAACCGGACATGCGTTGTACATCTTCTCTTGCCTGATTCTGTCACTTCTTCAACAGCGTGTTGGGCTGAAGAAAGCCTTCTTCGACTGGTATAAGCAAGATCTGCTTAGCGGAAATTTCGAACCCGCGACGAATACCCACATGTTGATTGAAATTTTTGGACAAACTGTTGAAAGGCTCAATCGATCTCTTTTCCTGATAGTCGATGGTCTAGACGAGTGCGACGCGGGCTCTCTCAACATGCTTCTTCAATCACTACGCGACTTGTCTCAGAAGATCTCGGGGCCAAAAGTTGTGCTGTCTTCTCGACCCTGGGAGGGGATAATGGATCAACTGGAGGGATCTCTAAAGGTCGAAATTTGTGCTGATCTGGGCAGAGATAAGGTCATCGTTGAAAAGACTGTCAAAACAAGATTGGGGTACTTAGACGCAGATATCCAAGAGCTTGTCCTCGAGAGGCTGTCTAGTCTTGCACGAGGAAGTGCCATATGGACTAAGATGACTGTCGAGGCCATTATTGCGAAGAAGATCATGGTACGTGGCCGCATGAAGAAGTTTCTGGAAGAGATGCCACAACCCCGGGACCTGTCAGAACTATACGCCGATCTGTTCATCCGATGCGCTGGCGAGGAGCCTGAGGCCTAGAATATGGCAGCTACAGCCTTGGAAGTTCTGGGTGCAGCCCGAAGACGGTTGAGTATCCTAGAACTTGCTTGGGCTTTCACAACGGGGACAGTTGATGGAGATGTCACCACTGTCGCAGGGATTGCTGAACTGGTCGACTATCAAGGTGTTATGGTCCTCATCCGACCATTTGTTGCTGGCGTCGATTTCGATGATCTCAAGAAACGACAGGTTATTGTTGCCCACCAATCTGTCAAAGAATTTATCTTGAGTGACCTTGGTGTAACCCGTCCTGGTTCTCACAACTTGGAAAACCCTACAAGGTTGGAGAATGTCATCTTGAATATATGTATCCGATACCTACTTCTCGACGAGATCAACGAGGCCCCCGTGCTTTCTGATGAGCAGACTGCTATGGAGGAGCTACCACAAGACATGGATATCTTCAGTGATGCCGCTGCATCACCCAGCTTTACTATGGATTGCCCGTGGGAGAATTTGGAGGATGGCATGATTCGTTACGACCCAGCTGACCGAGGATTTGGCGAGTTCTTCGTCTATGCCTCTTGCAATTGGATACATCATTTCACCTTTGTTACCAAAGAGCCCCTCCCTGATCTTGGTAGCATTGAAAGACTGTGCCAGCCCAACTCGACTCGATTACAGAATTAGACCAGGCAGAATAGTCGGCCGGACTGTGTAGTCCAGGCAAGATTCGAGTTTGACGGCAGCTTATACGACCCCCTGAGCATTACATCGCTCTACGGATCGGAAGTGGTGCTGCTCAAAATGCTTGAAACATCTGACTTGGAGTCTCCCAAGTTCTTGCCCAACACAGCTATGCTCGCTGCTGAGCAGGTCCTACAATGGGCTGACTTACGCAGACTTCGTGTGCTGTTTCACGGACGCGGAACTGGTTGCCATCTTCAGAATATTGGCTTCTTTCGTCGCATCATCGAATAGTGGCGCTCTCTAAGCATAAATAACAGCCAGGACTGGGATGCTGCATTTGAAATTATCAACGATATCACCGGCATTTGAATTAGGGAAAGATCGGGCAACGAGCTCCTATGCCTGGCCGCAAGCCACGACTGTATGCCCATCATTGAACGCTTGATGAAAAAAATGCACAACACAATGTTTACCATAAAGAGGAACTACTGCGTGCGCCTCAGCGCCAAACACGAAGCTTGGCTCATCCAGGTCACCAGTCCGTCGGAGAGGCCGCTTTGGCTGGCCATGTTGATGTTGTCAGGTTCTTGCTTGAGCAAGATGGAATCAAAGGACATCTTCATCACCGCAACTCAAATAGCGAAAATGTCCTATACTTGGCATCTGAGCAATATAAACCTGCCATTTTTCAAGCTCTGGCACCTCGCTTTTGTGAAGGCTTATCACAGAGAGATTTCCAGGGCAGAACTGCGTTGATGCGAGTAGTGGAAAGCTCATCCACCTTACAAAACCACATCGAGTCTGCTGAAATACTCCTATCCTTGAGCGCAGCTGACCAGAGTATGTTGTCGAAGGACCAACAAGACTTGCTGTACATGGCGGAGCAAATGCATGACCAGGCGATACACAATCTATTATCGAGATTCTGTGAGTTTCATTGAATTGGCACAACTTCATAACTTAAGGGCAACCTGCGCGACTTGTTAATGATTCTGGAGTTAGATGATGTTGGCATTGGTGATCGACATAGGCGCATGATGCTTCCTTTAACTCCAACTCTGTGTAACTCCAACTTGGGGTAACGAAGGCGACCAAGTATGGCATAGAGGTAATATGCACCGCAACGTTATGAGCAATTTATATATCGTATTCGCCATTGCGCAATATGAGTCGTCTGGATGCTACGTACATCTTATCCTAGTCTCTGAAAAAGCGGTGCGGACTTAAGCAAATTTTCTTATTGCCCTTGCCCCACGACCGTCCACGCCTGGCTACGTTAGCTTTACTCAACTCATCCTTATTCTGACCAATCTTCATCTGTACATTCCCGTAGCCATATTCTTATTTGTGTCAGTCTGAGCTGCTCAATATCTGCTGTATAATACGCCATATAGGAGTACTGTCAGAGTGATCTTATAAGCAAATCGAGTCAGATCATCGGAGCAGATTGGGCAAAAATCCTTCACATTGATATTATATTCGAGGGGATCCAATTTAATAAGGTCATGTCTCTTACCTGGCGTATCTCAGTCAACGGGGAGACTGATAGCCCTGAAGACTATCTCTCAACTGCCTTGGGCGTCATCTTCCCCGACGATATCACGAATCAACATGGCGATGCGGAACACAACCTCTCATATGCCTCACCTCATCTCCCCAAGCCCCTTGTTATCGACCTCGCCGACCCTGTAAAGGAGGATGACCGCAAGCTGTTCTCGCATTACCTCTGGAATGCTTCACTCCTGCTCGCAGAGTTTATCGAGGCCGACTCTCTCAGCATTCCTCTTGAGAACCCTCGTGAGGCACAGGATAGCATTTCATTCAACGTGAAGGGGTTGGAGACTCTTGAGCTCGGAGCCGGAACCGCGTTACCGAGTATCATGGGTGGCCTGCTAAGCGCAAAGCGTGTCGTTGTCACAGACTATCCAGCTGAGCCCGTCCTCAAAACCCTTCGCACCAACGTCGCTCGCAACATCCAACCCTCTCTATCACCCGCTGGTGCTGAGGCAACTCCCTCCTCTGCAGTCTCCGTCCAGGGCCATTCCTGGGGTGAGCTTGATGACACTTTCAGCACATCAGCTGCTCACTCGTTCGACCGTGTCATTGCCGCCGATTGTCTCTGGATGCCTTGGCAACACCAGAACCTTCACCGCTCCATCGCCCACTTTCTCAAGCAAACCTCTGAGGCTAGGTGTTGGGTTGTCGCTGGTTTCCATACTGGCCGAACAAAGATGAGCGGGTTTTATGATGCAGCGGCGCTTCAGAAGGTCGGACTCGAGGTTGAGAGGATCTGGGAGAGAGATTGCAACGGCGAGGAGAGGCCATGGGATACTGAACGTGAGGACGATGTTACGGTGCGCAAGAGGTGGCTCGTCGTCGCTTCGCTGAAGTGGATTTCAACCTCATGAGGCTTATATGAGACTTTGAGGAGCCTGGCAAATTCACTGAGCCACAGGGAAAAGAAGCTTTAAGCATCACGACCATCTCACGCTCGGACTCTAGGAAACACTTCAACTCATCGTGGCGGAGCAAGACACTTGTTCTAGTTGCGTCTTCTCTGTCTCATTGATTGGCTCACCTTGCTGAGAGGACTCGACTCCCGCCCGCAGAATGAGGCGGAGCAACGACTTCGTGAGGGACGGATACGGAATAAGATGGTAGCTCTCCGGCTGTAAAAACAAACAGTACAGTTGGATGATAACTGGTTAGAGTGGTGGACAAGTCATGCCAGGTGAGGAAAAGTAAAAACTGTACGAAGATACAAATGTATTAGATGCATATGATCACGATATCAAGAATAAACAGGCAATCCCTGAATTACGATGTATATATTCTCCGCACATACGCTTGCTATGGATCCCCCTCTTTATATAATGAAACAGCGCAGCTTACTCGGCTGGGGACATATTAGTTCGATGCTTCAATGCTCGGCCCCTTTTCATCAATCTTGGCAACGCGATCGTAGCTTACGCGCAAGTTTTGCGCTCCGCTCAGGGCGCGGGTCAGCATCGCTTCGTGCCGCTCTCCCACAAGACGCTTCAGTGCCCCAATCAAGAAGCCTGCAATAATGTCGACAGACCAATCATCAGGGATAAGACTGAGTACGTCGTCAATCTCGAACCAGCCGCCAAACCGCTCCAGGAGCGCTCCAGTCTGCTCCACACGATCGCTGATGTTTTCAAGAGCGAGCAACTCATGGAGGACGACGTTAAACAGGCGACGTTGTTCCTCAAATGATGGTCTTTGGGAGGGAGCAGCACCTGTTGTGCTCGCACCGCCTCGAAGGCAATATGACACTGCGGTGTCATAGTCGCCCAGGTTGTGGACCAGAAGGCGGAGGGCATCGTCGTGTTTGCATTCTCGGCCAGCAAGTATGATGGTCTCGGGCACCAAAAGATCATCTGGCAGTCTCGAGATTCGATCTCTTATTGCTACTGCATCATAATCATTGGCTTCGCCTAAGAGTTGAAGTAGCCTCAAACGGCTGTGCCAGACCTCGTTGTCGTCCGGGGCGTTGTCCCGAAGGAAGTGACTGTATGCAGGCTTAGGAGGCTGTAAAGCGCGGTATGCCTCATATGTCGCTCTGACCAAAGTTCGGCTCTCCTCAGATGACTCCAGATCATGAACAACCACGTCAAGGTAGTACGCCATCAGGTCGTTGATATACGTGGTATGGCCCTTGCCAAAAACCAAATGTTCGAGGTAATACCTAACTGCATCAGGTGCCTCCTCTCGTAAGATTGCAACGGCTTGCGCTGGCTCAAATTTGGGTGCTCGTCCCTTGTCTTCAGTAAAAACTTGGACACCAAGCTTTGGATTGCGATTTGCAAGCCACACACCATATTCTTGGACAAGGGCCTGGCTGCTGATCTTGGTCAGATACTCACGAACTCGCTGTTCTCCTTCACGGAGTTCCTGTCCTACGTCCTGCTGGCCTTCGATAATCCGCCTCCAAGTGGCCAGAACATCTCCTGACAATTTCCGGCTCTGGTACAGGCGACTCAGCACGAAGAGTCGATGGTATGTTTCGAGTAAATCTACTGCACGGTCAAAGCAGTCGACGCCCTTATCCACAATCTCGTATAGCTCAGATCTCACGACGCCTCCCTTGCCCAACCCCTTAGGTGAGTGTTGGTCAATCTCGAGAAGCACGAGCAGCAGCGCCGCATCAACTGTGTGAAACACTTCTCTCTCGTCGGCCACACTGCCGAATCCTTTCTTCTTGCGCCATGTTCCGAGAAATCTTCGAAGAAAGTGCATCGTCCTCGGCTCCAGTGTCCCAATACTGTCCTTAGATGTCATCTGAAACTCCCTGCTTCTGAGGTAAGCATCAGCGGTTCTTCTGACGCCGCCATATATCCAGATCCCACGTGAGCCTTCTATTATCTCGTTTCGAACGCTAGGAATCAGGGAAAGGACCACTCTGGGGTCAAGACCACTCTCGATCAGCACTTCTTCAAGAGCTTTTACGTCTTTTTCCGTAAACTGCTTATCTTCAGGAGACTTCAGCAAGTTCGTCAGAAGCAAGATGCCAGCTTTCTGCCGTATATATCCATAAGTCATAAATTCCAACTCGCTTTGCGGTTCTCGACCCCTGATAGAGTTGACAGTGGTGAATATTGCCTGTTTGTCAAGCTCGGCAGGGCTGAAAACATCTCCTGCACAAGCTGCTTCCAAGGCCGCATCAAGTTGTATAAGCAGAGGATTGCGAATAGCCCACCAGATGCGGCTTCCACTCCAGACTGCCAATCTTGCCTGAGCCTTGGCAAGTTGTCGAGCAAATTCCTCGCCCTCTGCATTGCGATTTGCTTCCCACTCTTCTGGCAATGATTCTTCGTCTTGTGAGTCAATGTTTCTATCAAAAAGTTCCTTCTCTTTCGAGAGGTGTTCTATAGACAGCGCTGTTCTCGCATCTGGTGTCTTGGCTGAAGATGAAGGATCAGGGGTGCCAGGCGATATTGAAACAGAGAAAGGAGTGTATCGCCTTTGCGACAACTTCTGAACAATCTCATCAAATCGGGTTTCTTCGCTGCCAGCAAGCGAACGAATGCCGTAAACTCCATCAGCCTCTCTAGCTGTCAACCAGAACTTCTGTGGGTTTGGATCTGAGCCCGCGTCAAATCTTTGGATCTCTAGTCCATATTCCAAGCCGTCCTTTTCTCTCGTCATCGAGGCCAGAACATAACCATCTTCTTCCTGCATTGAAGAATGCTGTGATGAGTTAGCTTCTGATGGCGGGCTATCTACGACAACTTCTTTGGGGTATCTGGTAAACTCGAGAGTAGGCCTCGTAGGATCGCCATCCAGATTCACAAACATGCCGATTCCCGGCTCCAGGGGGTCAGTTCCAGTAACAATCAGGAATTCGTCAGGGGTCGGAGAAGTGATGTGAGGCTTTAGAAATACGGATCCAGGCCTTGGTCGAGGGTCAGTAAACTGAGAAGGTGTGCCTGATGGTGACGGTGCAGCTGGGAGAGGTTTATCGAGTGAAGGAGGATTTGGTGTTGAAGCTCTCTCCATTGATGGCCTGGGGCTTATCGACGGTTGCGGCGAGGTGTTGCGGCCAAGGAAATCTTCACCCTCGTTGCCGCGATGATCTTGTCGACGGATACTATCCAATATTGAGCCCCCCAAGCTCGTGCTCCGACTATGGCTTGGGGCTTCGCTGGACGTGCGATTTCCGGTAGAAGAGGAACTTCGGAGTAGTCCACTGGTTGTATCCGCTCCAATACTTTGAGCATGCCCGATTTCACTGGGTGAGGTTGTTTCTTCCAAGGATGAAATGCTCATCAAGGGAATCTTGAGCTGTTGTTCCACATCGATAAGCGCATACGACTTAGAGTCTGCCACACAAGCGATTGAGTCCCTACGGACTGACAGGGTGCTTCCAGAGAAGTCGATTTTCTATGTTGCGTGAGCGGTGGGCGATCATTTCACGCGCTGATACGTACCTTAAAAGCGCGCGCGTCCTCGCCTACACGCACGACCTGGATCTTTCGCATAAGAGAGAGGAGGATAGTGACACCTCCGCCCCTCTCTGCACTTCCATCGTCGAGCAAGGGCTCATTCAAATCAATGCCACCTATCCAACTACAGTTCTTGACTAGAGTTGTTCCAAAGACAGGGCTAAATTCGGGAAGGGAATAGAAAGTGACGGTCCAATTGCAAAGAATACATGCTTTGCCGACACGAGGTAGTAGGAGGATTTGCTGAACGCCGGGTCGCGAGTTTGGAGTGCCTGGAGTTTCGACATACTGAGGACATAGCCGAGATGCGAGGATATAGACGGGTTGCCCAGATCGATCGTTTGGGTCTGGTGGAATTTGTACGAAGTGAAGCAACTCGGAGGCAGATGTGCCAACGTACAGATTCGCATCTACATGCGCAAAGGTCAACTATAAGCGCAAACACTCAAAACCAAGGTCGAAACTACTTACCTAGATAGTCTACACAGTTGATCTTGATATCATCTTTGGAGCCGTCTGCAGAGAGTGGCACCTCATCCAATAAAGTCCTGAGGACATAAGGGCCAACCTCGCGACTGGTACTAGTTAGCCCTGGGCTTGTAATTGAAGGCCCATCGCCTGAGCCATCTGATATCATAGCGGCGTTGTTATCAACAGCATCATTTGAGCGAACAGCGCATGTCGTGTTGTGTCTGCGAATTCGAAAACGTTGTATCTAGGCACCCGAGGCTGGCTGGCGTATGTTGACATCAGTCAAGTGGATCAACGTACCTGAAGCTCTAGAAGCTGATGGGACCTTGAGTGGATAGGCGCCGGGCTTAATTAGTGGCTGTGTTCACTGACCTGCAAGGCTGCGGGGGATCAGTCCGTGGAACTGCCCCCTGTAACCTTGGCATTATCAGCCTGACAGCTCTCGTGGCCAATAAGCTTGTATGACACGCGCAACCTGGCCCCAAGTTATCGAGGAGGGAGACGAAACACGTTCCTTCCTATTCATCAGCACAACCTCATGGCCTCCATTTAACCACGACAGCAACGAGCTCCTACGACCATTGAACGATAGCATCAACTGCAACACTCGCTTCAACACACCCGCGGCGTTCAAGGCTGCTATATCCACTCCTTTGCGCCGCCCCTGATCACCAGCTCAATACAACGCCATGACTGACGCAGCCGTCGAAGCTGCTCTGGTGAGCACAACCGAAGCCCCTACGCCTGCGCCCACCTTTGAAGGAGAGAACAAATTCCAGCATGCGATATCAGCATGGAGAAGTATGGTTTCCAGCGAACACCAATGGGAACAGTTACTAACAGATTGCCTGGG
The DNA here is from genome assembly GCA_012932015.1 of Fusarium acutatum. Lineage (NCBI taxonomy): Eukaryota > Fungi > Ascomycota > Sordariomycetes > Hypocreales > Nectriaceae > Fusarium > Fusarium acutatum. The sequence goes on from JAADJF010000053.1 coordinate 28,473, forward strand.
TAGCCATCGATCTCACAACCCTTGTCTCGAATCTCGACAATACAGCTTCAGACATTGTCGCATACCAGCGGGACTCAACTGTCCAACGTAAAGAACTCGCCCAAAAGACCAAAGAATTCCGGAAGCTCGATGATGCGGCCAAGCTTACAGAAATCAAGGGACTATTGAAATGTACCAACAAGATCCTATCCTATACTGATGCAGACTAACATCATTGCAGCCTATCAGACCTTTATCGACCTCCTTACGAACCACTCCAAGTCTGTGAACTCGGCATTTCTTCAAACATATGCATCTTTCTCTGATGCTCCAGACCCATACCCACTTCTTGAGGCCTCAGTCGATTCTATGCTCTTGTCCGAAGACACCTTACCAAAGATTACCGAAGAAAACCAGCACCTCCAAGAGAATGTCTCGAAACTTTCAAGTCAACTGGAAGAGACCGAATCAAAGCTCCAGAATGAACGAAAGGTTCGAAGAGAGTTGGAGGAGAACCTAGAGAAACGTGTTAAGGAAGTTGAGACGTCGTGGAACGCTGTGCTAGAGGAGAAGACAGATAACTGGGAGGCCAAGGAGAAGGCATTGGAAGATAAGCTGGAGAAGCAAGAGCGCCTTCTGACTGAGATGCGTGCAAGTTACGAGGTCAACCAGCGCCTGGGCAAGAATGGCGACGACCAGGAGGCTCATCGCAACAATGTCTCGAGCGCTGAGCTTGAGATGCTCCACGCAGATTTGGATCGCACAAGCTCTCGCCTGGCTGAGGTTGAGGCACGAAACGAACAAATGCGACTGGAGCTGGCACAAGCCAAGTCATCAGCCCAACAGCAACCTGAGACAAGTCTCGAGGACGATCCTGGATATATGCGTGTGAGATCAGAAAACCAGTCTATGATCCGCAAGCTGGACGCCGCTCGTGTGGAGAAGGAGGGTCTCAAACGAGAATTGGATGGCAAGTTGCGATCTATTGAAAGAGAAGTGAACACTCTCAAGGAGGAGAGGGACACATTGAAGAGCAAGGTTCAAAAATGGAGTGACTACGAGGACATCAAGCAGGAGCTTGAGGTTCTCAAGAGTATTGAGTTCTCTACAGGTGACGATGACGAAGTAAGAGAGCATCTTGAAGCAAAGGATGCGGAGGGCAATTCTCTCGAGAAGCTTCTCTTGGCGAGAAACAAGAAGTTGGGCGATGAGTTGACAGTGCTGCGTGTTTCGCATAACGATTTACAAAGTCGCCTGGAGGATCTTCAAGAGGAGCTCTCCAAAACTAACGCCGAATTGGAGCGAGCCCAGAAGCTCAACCAGAAACTGGAGAGTGATTTGGAGTCAATCCAGGAGGAGGGTGCTAACGCATTCCCATCTGGTGCATCTGTAGCTGGAACATATGTCACCCGGGCAATGGGTCGCAAGAGTGGCAGAATCTCGCCAACGTCGTCAATCATCAGTGGTATGGATCCTCGCATGGGAGGAGGCGAGCCCGGCGAACGAGTCTATGGAGGAGGCTCGGGCATGTTGCCCATGGTCACGGCCCAGCGAGACCGTTATAAGAAGAAGAATGCAGAACTTGAGGAAGAACTGTCAGATACGCACCGAACAGTCTCGCAGCTGCGCCAGGAAGTCGCAGCGCTTCAGAAGGACAACCTGAATCTCTACGAGAAGACAAGATATGTTTCAACATACAACCGAGGAGGCGGTGCAGCGACATCGTCGGCGTACGGGGCGAACCCAAACCCATCGACAGTATCGATTGGCGAAACGGGCAATCCTGGCATCGCCATGGACCGATACCGCCAGGCATACGAGTCCAATATTTCTCCGTTTGCAGCTTTCCGTGGACGAGAGTCTGCTCGAGCCTACAAACGGATGAGTCTACCAGAACGCGCCGTCTACTCATTGACACGCACGGTACTTGCTTCGCGAACCAGCCGAAACTTGTTTGCTGCATACTGCGTAGCACTCCATTTGCTGGTATTTGTAACGTTGTATTGGCTCAGTTCGTCAGATGTCCAGCGGGTAACCCATCTTGAGTCCGCCGCGGCAGCGGCAGCTGGAGTTGCCGGGGGCTCACTTGGCAGTCCAATGGACGGAGCGCCTAAAGATCCTGCCAAGTAGAGGGCGATGCGCCGTCTTGTTTTGTAAGTGTTTTGCTCAATAGCCGGAAAGGGAATGTGTCAACGAATCTCCGCGGGAGATGGAACTGTATCAATATCAGGATAGACCTGCGTTAAGACCGGGTCAGCAGTGGAGTCATTGGATATCTGAGATCTCGTGCTATGTGCTGTACATATTAGGGAAGCGAGCGATATTTCGTGCGTTGGAAGCGAGATCCATGCCATGCCATGCCACGCCAAGACGGATGGTATTATTGTGTTGGGTGGTGAGAACCTTGAATTAGACCATAACATGATCCACCTAAGCAACCTCCTCAAGAGAAAATCAAGTAAACATGTGACAGACTTGTTCTAGACAGCCTCTGAGGTCCGCTAAAACATGCAAGTCATGATGTCGATAGAAGCTTGGCTATATTCGTCTTGATGTGCGAATATAGCCCGTCCCAATAAGAGGGGTCGCGGGGCTAGTTGCTATTTTCTGCAGCCGCTGGCCGCTTATCGCGGCCCGCAAACATGCATGATCCGCGGTCCAATCAGAGACTCGGAGGCTGGCGGCAAGCTACACAAGGCCCTGTATGTAATTTACTATGATCAAGGGACTTTGTTTCTCGTTTCTTGGGAGGTCTTGGATGTTTTGATGCTGGCATGAGGTTGGTTCGTCAGTGGCGCCGAGAGATCTTGGGATCTATTAAAGGGATCCTTGGGTTGGTTTGGGGATGGAGAGGGTAATGTTGAGAGGCTGGAGTGTGACTTGAACTCGAGAGTTTTCGTAGCAATGCGGTCATAGGGAAAAGGGAATGTAGTACAACGGCTCTCATCATTGCTGACTGGGTACTAATGTATGGCATCTACAGACCACGATGCATTGAATGTAAACAGGCGGTCTATGTCCAGAAAACAGGGTCAGATATGCCTGTGGATTATTTCAGTGACGGGCTCAACTGCACGAACCCAGATCGCACATGGCAAAGTGCATAAAAAAGCGGAATTGTCATTGTCGTGGCATTTCCTCGTGCTCATGTCCATTTCTAAACGCCCGTGCATCCATATGCCGACGCCCGAGCCAGGCGCTTAAACTAATCCCTCCCACCAATCACAACCCCAGCGACTCTCTTCAACAATCAAATGATTGGCTCTTGTTGCTCAATCTTGTTCCCGGATCACATATGAGCCAGACGTGCATATCCATCTCAGACATTGGGAAAAGGCTGGTGTTTATTTTTGTATCCAGATCTTGGCAGATAATCCAATCATGGCCATTTGCTCAGACCTACCGCCCGTACGCTTAGGCGCGTGTAACAGGGTCTTGGCTGGAGTGGAAGGCTGGTATATTAAGAGATGGGTTCGTCGCCTGACGGTGTCGAGAAAGAAAGAGGCAGGAAAAGAATCTCTCTGCATTTGTCTGTCTGTATACACTCAAAGACGCTGAGCGTTCTTTTTTCCTTTTTGTCTCTTATTTCCTTTATCTGTTATTTCCTTATTTCCTAGGGTCAACAAGTTTTCTATCTCAAGTCTCGTTACGGTCGATTATCTAAACATTTCTGTTGTTTCTTGGGTTCTATTTCTCTTAACGGCATACGTCTTGACGACTCGAAACGATACCGACACGCCTATACCCTCGATATCATACAAATCACACACGCAAACCCCTTCTAACACAACTTCAAGATGCAATTATCAACATTTGTCGCCTCCGTCCTCGCGGTGACTGCCTCTGCAGCACCAACCTATCCTACTGTTACTGTCACCAATGCTGGATCCGCCATTGACACATTAGGGTCATTGTCTGGTTACTTCAATTTGGTTGCGGATAAGGTCAAGGCGGTCAAGTCATATGGAATGGCTCCTGTCTGTGATCTCTCACAAGCTAAGATGCCTCTCGGTATGTTACCACTATTCAGTGCTTGTGTTCTTTTGGCTAACCAGTGATTTCAGATGGTCAACTACCTTCCCCAGCCAAGGGTCTGAAGCTGGTTCATGTCGCTGTCGGTCGTGGTACGCAAAACTATACATGCGATACCAGCAAGCCTTCATCAGCCCCCGTTGCTACTGGTGCTGTAGCCACTCTCTTCAACGGCAGCTGCGTCGCCGCGATGTACCCAGATCTGATCGAACGCATCCCTGGAATGGCCGTTCACTTCCCTCTGTCAGATGCCAACAAGCTTGGCCCTGCATCTCTGGCTGAGTCTGGCCACCATTATTTCACCGCCGATGGTACGCCCTTTTTCGACCTCCGCACTCCCAACCAAGACATTGGTGAGGCTCCATGTGCAAAGAACAGCAGCGCTCCTGCTCCATCTCTCTCTGCCAAGGGACAGCTTGGTGAGAATGCTGTGCCATGGCTCAGACTCACCACCATTGAGGGTGCTACCCACAAGATGAAGGAAGTCTACCGAACTACAACAGCCGGCGGCAGCGCCCCTGCAACTTGCCAGGGTATGGATGCTGAATTCGAGGTTCAATATGCCACCTTGTGAGTGCTTCTTTACAAGATTGAGTAGATATCGAGCACGATGACTAACATTGTATCAGATATTGGTTCTGGGCTGGCGATATCGAAGAAGACGATGCGTAAAGTGAAAGAAAGGAAGCAAATTGATTTTCATGGATTGGTATTATTTTGAATTTGATGGTATTCTTCTCTTATACACGTAGATAGTATTGTTTTGGACATGTAATATCCCGGATGTTAGCGATGTGGAGATCAATGATTCAACTTGTGACTTGAGCTTCGATTATTTTGAGCCAATCCGCACGATCGGGGGTTTTACCGGAGCGGATGACTTTTAATCATATAAAATCATATCATTGTAACGACGTGGTGCACTTCGTAAGCATTCGATCCCTCTCATATTGTAACGCAGCTTAATGATCTCCGGCATTCTCCGGGCTCCAGGCTATCGTATTCCGATGGATCTCCCCATGGGGATGCCCACAGGGCTAATCCCTGAACTCAAGTTGAATCGAAGCCGCAAGACGAATATCAGCGTAACTTTCCTTTATAGTAATGATGGTTTCCATCATCTCATAGTCTCTAAGAGAGTCAAAAATACGCCTCTCCGTTGTAAGCGAGCAACGGTCACCTGTAATTCAGAAGAACAGACTTTACGCTGTTCGAATCTTGCTATGAACTCTAAGTACGATGAAACTCAGTCCTGGGTAGAGACAACATACTTATTAACGGCTGTAACCTAGTATAGTTTAACAGAGACGTCCACTATAACTCAATGCTATACAGTATTCGTACAAAGATTTGCAGGCTGGTTCGCTTCCAATTTGCACCCGTCGTGAAGGTGCATTTGTGACACGGAACATGGCCGATGGGGGCACGCAGGCACTCTCCAAAAGTGGATTCCTCGCTACCCTGGACTGCCCATGTCTCTTCCCCACATCCTAAGGTTAGGTTAGTTAACGTCTAAACATTAACATGCCATCCCCATCTTCAACTCATTAATTTTCTCCCCTCGGAGCCGCAATCGCACAATTAACCCCGGCATAGATCGACAGCTATTCTACCAACTACCGGGAGACGAGGGCCCTGTCCCCTCGATTTCACTTCCCCCCTGACACATACGTTTGCCACCAGGTATTGGCTGCATCGATCCGATCCAACCCGCTCGTTTACCTGCTGTCTTGACCTTGACTGCAGCCGACCGAGCACTACATCACGGATTCATTCATTCACCTATTCACACTGGTTACGACAAAAGAGAGACACTCCCGGCGGCTATTCGCCTTCAACGTTCATCCTTGTTGCACGACATCGAATTATTATTATTCTTTTTTCTTCATATTAAACGCCTTCGTCCTCTTTTCTCTCTAGTCCCCGCTGCTCCAACACCCCGCCATCAGAGTACCTTGACATCTTCGCCCTCCGTCCGGCCGAAAGCAAATCGCCTCAACCGTTGATTCTCGCAGTCACTCTATTCTGACAGCGCTCTCTACGAAACCCGAGACTTGCAGTCCGTCGACCCATCGCGCTTATGGATCCCAATTGGATTGACGCCATCGACCCGGCATTGAGCCAGAGAAGACCAAGCACTGCTCCTCCGTCCTGTGACGAAGAAATACCCGCTCTCCTTGAACTGTCAGATTCCCATGAACGAAGCCAAGCGATGTCCGCCGTTACATGGCCCACGAACGAAATTCCGGTTGAGATTTTCGAGATCATTATTTCGTACCTCACCCGCCTCGAGGTCAGATGTTTGCGACTTGTCTGTAAAGAATTCGAGAACAAGGCTTCTGCACAGTACTTTCGAAATGTTGTCGTGCCCTTCAAGTCGGAGCTCTACAGCAAGTTGGATCGTGATGAAAACGGAGCCTTTAAGCGCACATCCTCCGCCCTTCTCTCAAATGGGATGCGCATCTTCCAGTCTTTTGGTCCACACATCCGGCGCTTTGCGCTGTCTTTGGAGCTTGACGAGGACACGCTCTCATACCCTCCAGTGAAGCCTTCGCAAGAAGCTGTCCCCTCTTTCTGGGGCATATACCGCTGGCCACATGGCACTTACCACCGATATACTGATCTTGAAGGTCTCGAACAAACGGCTGACGAAACTGAGGCTATGAAGGAAGCGCTTAAGTGTTTGGTTAAAGTCACAAATCTTGGACTCTGTTGTGATGCTGGCCTTGGATTTCTGTCGGGGCCTGATCACATCGCACGAGGTGCAACCACTCTCCATCCCGTGTTTGCAACGCAGAATTGGCGTCACACGGGTTCTGAGTCACAAGCTCGGAAGCAACCAATCGTCACCATGTCCGACCTGAATGAAATGGTCAAGGATTTCAGAAAGCCTGTGTTTGAGAACCCTATTAGTTTCAAGCGAACAGTGCTGCAAAAGATGGCCTCAGATGCTGGATACTCAGGCGCCCAGATCAACGAAGCTGTACTCATGCTGTTGGAGACTGAGGGCACCAACATCAACACGATTGACTTTGATGAGAGAGCAACCATAATCACTGAGATGGAAGCTAGACGAGTAATGGCACAAAACACACATCGTGCTGATTTCGAACCAGCCACCGCAGAGGCAGTCAACCATCCGCTGATTCCCGCCAGTCTCACCAGAGCACAGAAAGAAATGCTCCTCGAGCTCGAGTGGGCACATCGCGCCATGATCCAGTCCTATGTCATTGGCCTTATCGACAATGCCCGAGACAACTGCTTCAAAAATCTTACTACCATCACGATTGCCAAGATCCCCAGTAGCCATGTGTATATCCTTTGTCGGCATGAGCTATGGCAAAATCTATCGTCTCTCACCAATGTTTCGCTAGGTGTTATTGCCGACTGGCGACGCGTTTCCAAGTCTGCACCGGGCTGTGTAGAAGATGACACAGTTTCTCCTGTCGAGGCTGTTGGTAAGGTTTACCAACTGCTTAACAATTACATTGGCGCCCAGCCACACATCGAAAGCCTTCACTTTGAATGGATCTGTGGTGGAGAGTTTGCTCCCGGGACATATCAGCGGAACCACCACATCCTCCCAGCACCGTTCTTTGAACAACCTCAACTCATGACTCGCATTGATAGCCCCAAGACTAATACGGACGATCTCTTGTCATTGCCGTTTATTAAACATTTATCACTCAAGAACTGTTGGGCCTCACCGCATGTCCTTTTGCAAACAATACGCAATATGGCTTTGTCCACACTCGAGAAGCTCGATCTGGAATCTGTATCACTTTCCGGTCCACCGACTCTCACTCCCCAAGCTCCGCTCCAGCAAGCTGGCGCAGCAAACAATGCTCATCTGCTGAACATGATCGGGATGCACCCTGCACCTCCTGGTGTGCTGGTACCACCGCCTACCAATATAGCGAATGGGGTTGTTGCACCATTCCCATTCAACGCGACGGCTCAGCAGCTTGCAGGAGTATTCGGAGCGGCTTTCATGCCACCGCCACCACCCAACAATCAGGCTCCTCCGCCGCCCCCTCCACCTGCAGCTATGGATATCTTACAGCAACCAGATGTATTATCTTGGGCAGGCATCATAGAGCATTTCTCCCCAAGCATCAAGATCAGAGACATTTTGAGTGCCAGAGACGAGCTGAATTTGAATATCTCGAGCCAACCAGCCTCGGACCAGGCAGAACCCCTAGCGCAGCACATCCCTGCACCGCAGCGCCTACGCTCAGACGAGAAGAAGTATACTCTGAAGTGCCTCTCCTTCAAGTCCTGTGGGTATGTTACAGTCGATTCGCCGGCTTTAAATACTCGGAGTATCTTGCCGCATGGCGCTCAGGGCCTTGGGGCCAACGGCAATCCGCACATTCAAGATCTATCACCTCTGATGCAGAAGTGCCGGGACAAGCTTCTCTGCCGGATCGTTCCTTGCTTAAGGAACCAGGAGCTACTGCAGCTTACAACTGCTTTTGGGATGGACATGGGATGGGCCAATGTATATGATGAGCGTACAATTTACGACGCTAGAGCTGATGGTGTTGAGCAACCCGGAAAAGGTCGATTTTCGGGCACAGTTGATGCTGCCAGTATTGCAGGGGCACGAGATGGCGAGGCCATGGTGAGCCTAGACTTTTAGATCAGGCTCTACGGTGACCATACTTAAGTCCCGTTCTTGTACAGGTCGCTGTCCCTACCCCCGTTGTGGGTAATCTTTGCAATCAACAACCAGTTGTGTTACCGCTCAGTAACCAAGATAACGGCCAGACCCCTCCGCAAGGGCTGGATAATCAGGATGGCGTATAGTCCACACTGTTGCTAATATATGACGACTCGCCATGGACAGATGGTGAGAACTAAACGGTTGGGCTTAGCATTGATGTAATAGAAAGTTTTGGATGGCATAGGCGTTTGGTAATCGCTTTCGAAAACTGGTATGGAAAAAGACAATCGGGCCTCACAGAATTGGACGGGATGGTTGATCTGGTTATGATCGCTGAATGAAAATCGAGCCAGGGGACTTTGCTCCCATCGCTTCGCTATGTTGCTAATTGGAATCAGTTAGGTTTGCTCAGTCGATAGCTGCTAGCAAGCGTTGTATAAGTAATGATATCGAAAACCATGGAGAAGTGTGATATATGTTCAGTGTCGCTAAATCCAACCTGATGCAATGCCTCACCCGTGACCAACTATCGTGAGCCTACAGAGTGCATGTTGACCTTTGCTAACCAATCACGTCACATTGTTCTTCAGATGCAGGAACGGAAATAGGAGGACTTGAATGATTTTATTTCGTCAAGAAAACCTTGCGAACTTTTGCATGAATTTCCCTTTAATGCCATGCTCACCGTAGCCTGCCATACACCAGTTGATGAAAAGCCACGAACCACCCTCGCGAAAATCCTAGAACAATTGATCGAGTTTTGTGATGTAATCTTGGTGTTGTGTCCCTTTGTTCAAGAGTCGTGTCAAAAGTCACACAGTTACAGCACAGAAGATGCCCGACGCAAACCCAGTTTTCAACCAGCGCTTAAATTTTGTCTATTTGATAGAGGTTGGTGATTGTTTAAGCGGCGGTGATAGCCTTGCGGAGACGGGCACCGCGCTGGCGCGAGTTGAGGTGCTCGCGCTCGACAACAGCATCGGACTTCTGGACAACCTCCTCACCCTCGGTCAGGATGAGCTCGATGTGGCAGGGGTTGGACATGTAGGGGTTGATCTGTTTATGACGTTAGATGAGTCTCGAGGCGGAAGAGTTGGACAACATACACGACCGTGGGCACGGTATGTCCTTCGTCGCTGCTTGGGGGCCTGGTTGACCTGGATGTGCTTGACAATCAGGGCGCCGGTGTCGAGACCCTTGGCATCAGCGTTGGCCTCAGCGTTCTTGAGGAGACCGAGGAGGAACTCGGCGGACTTGACGGGCCATCGAGCCTTGGAGACACCGAACTGCTTGCCTATTGATTAAGTCCGTCAGCATTTTTGTTCCTCTGACGCATATATCCCAGCCATTTGCGATCTCCGAATTTCTCCAAGTCCGTCGCTAACGGGGGAAGAATTGGCTGAGTCGTACCTTGGGCGGTGCGGCCAGTGCTGCCAGCATATCGTCGCATGGGGACGGCCTCCTTGTGCTCCTTGACGTTCTCGAGGAAGGTAACAGCGCGCTGAAGCTTCCAGCCGTTAATGGCTTGGGCGGTCTCGCGAGTGTTCTTGAAAGACACTCGGAGGTAGGCACCGCGGGCGCGGGCCGACTTCGAGGACTGGATCTCGGTGGCAGCGTATCGAACCTGTATGCGTAGAAAAAGCCAGAGTCAGCCATGGCACATCTTCAAAAATCCCTGCCTTCACAGCCATCATAAATAAACACAGTGGTTCCGGGTCAAGATGGACGTTTCGTCAAAAATTGCACCAGCAAGTTCGTGACAATTCGTACAGCATGGATATCCTCCTCTTTCTCATGATGGCGGTCGACGGGGGCTCGCAGTTACTCACCATCTCGGCGACTTGGGTGGTGAGTGACGGTTTCGACGACGAACGTGGGTTGGCGGGCGTGAAATTGAGAAATTCTGAGCTCTTGCCCTAACAGATCGGGGAGGGACCACAAACTCGCTTTCCCCACTCCTTTGGGAAAGAGCCTTAGGGTTGCCTGCCCTGTTAGTGCGATTTGCGAAAAGCAGCCTTAAACGGCCAAAAGAAATGCGAGAAAATGGAGAGCAACGAGGGGAAGACTGCGATGGAATGCAAATAGTAATTGGGTAGTATTGAAATATTTTATGACTTGCTGTGCTGTGATTTTGCATGTCATTTTGCACAACTAGATGTGAACCATGTCACCTGACTCTTATCGACTATCACCACGTGATATCTGTCATGCAATGCACTTCGCGTCGCCGCTCTATCCCCGGACCCGTCTCGGAGACGGAGAAACTTGGACAGACAAAGTGGGCCTGAGCTTCATAGAGCTTCAAAAAATTCTTTCTCAAGTGTCTCTCAAAACGCCCAGCGTCCCCAGACAAGGCTATACAAAAGACAAGTTTGGACTTTGATCCACGTCCGCCTTCTCTCGACGATATCCCTTCGCTTGGAATCCTTCTCGCCAACGACATATAGTCGTCTCTAATTCTTCCAAACTTATTCAATTCCTCTTCATCCCATTAAGATGGCTCCTTTCACTCCTCGAGGAGGCGGCCGTGGTGGCCGTGGCGGCTCTCGTGGAGGCCGCGGTGGTTTCGGTGGTGATCGCGGCGGCTTCGGTGGCCGTGGTGGTGCACGCGGTGGACGAGGTATGGATAGCGCTCTCGCGGCGTTCCTGACGCGGTGTTGTTGAACTTGAAGACTGACTGTTTCGCAAAGGTGGTGGCCGTGGTGCTCCCCGTGGCGGTCCTCGCGGTGGTGGCCGAGGTAAGCATTAGTCCTCCTCACCAGCATGATGAATGCGATACTAACAGAATGAAAAGGTGGTCGCGGTGGTCGCGGCGGTGCTGGTGCTGGTCAGCGAGGTGGTGCCAAGGTCATTGTTGTATGTTGATCCCCCAAGTCTTAACTTTTTCGCCAAGTTTTGCGATCTAACTTTTTCTTTCACAGGAGCCTCACCGTCACCCTGGCGTCTTCGTCGTCCGTGGTGGCAAGGAAGATGGTCTTGCTACCCGCAACACAACACCTGGCGAGTCTGTCTACGGCGAGAAGCGCATCTCTGTCGACGAGTCTGTCCAGAACGACGATGGTACCACTACCACCACCAAGATCGAGTACCGCATGTGGAACCCCTTCCGAAGCAAGCTTTGCGCTGCCATCGCCGGTGGTGCTGATGAGATCTACATCAAGCCCGGCTCTCGTGTCCTCTACCTTGGTGGTGCCTCCGGTACCTCCGTCTCTCACGTCGCTGACATTGTCGGTCCTACTGGCTACGTCTACGCCGTCGAGTTCTCTTCCCGATCCGGCCGTGATCTCATCACCATGGCCTCCAAGCGACCCAATGTTGTTCCCATTGTTGAGGACGCCCGTCAGCCTGCCCGTTACCGCATGATTGTCCCCATGGTCGATGTCATCTTTGCCGATGTTGCCCAGCCCGATCAGGCCCGTATTGTCGCCATGAACGCCAACTGGTTCCTCAAGGTTGGCGGTGGTGTCCTCATCTCCATCAAGGCCAACTGTATCGACAGCACTGCTCCCGCTGCCGAGGTCTTCGCCAACGAGGTCCAGAAGATGCGTGCTGAGTCCATCAAGCCCAAGTTCCAGCTTACCCTGGGTATGTTTTACATCCAACAACCAGTAACTTTTGGTTCACCTGACTAACATGTTACAGAACCCTTCGAGCGTGACCATTGTTTGGTTGCCGGTGAGTACCAGCGCTACAAGTCCTAGACGTGCTAGGTCGAGCTTCTGTGTAATTCGCTTCAAATGAAGATTGGAAGAGATGGTCTGCTTTGTGTCATGCGGTTTCCCAGGTATCTCACGGTTCCCGGTAGACTTTTTGTCTTCAGCTTGTTGCATCAGGGAAAAAATGGTTGACGGCATTTTCTTCAACAACGGCGAGGGGCGTTCCGGGTGGGTTGGATCTGTAAATATCAATGTTTGTCCGAATCTTGAAGCTTTTTTTGGTGTTGCGCATCCCAAAAAAGAATCTGAAAAGGAACAAGGATATCAATTACTTATTTTGTTTTCTCCTTCAAACGACTACGGATCTACTTTTTAGTTACAACTGCACCTTTGCCCTGGGACGCGCCGTTGGTTAGGCCGTTGGGAGAGAGATGGCATGGGATCAGAGAGGATTGTACGATGCTATAAGGCCAGGCTAGTGCCTCTCGTCTGCCTGACCTACGACTTGATGATACCCCCAATACGATAGCCACGCCCGGAGTCCCAGTGTTGTGTCTTTGTTAGATTAGAACAGTTCGAGCAATGCAATTCGTTACCTCTAGTTGTCGATGCCCTGATTATCGCTCACGCTTGGCTTTACACACATAAGTCTCGAGGCTTTTTGAACACAAATTTTGTTCTCGAGGCTAGTCAATCTTATGCGAGTCTTTCCTACTACGCATCTACAATGCCACGTCTATGTTCTATGTACAAGCTAAGTTAAATGTACTGGGTATCAAATAGTTCATGATCATACTCCCTTCCTTCAAGCTGCCCACGATCTCCGTCGAAACTCCAGTTCGGTATCTGGAGAGGGAGCCTTAGCCATGACCACCGCCATGGCCTTTGGTCTATCTTCGCCCGCTTTCAAGCGGATATCATAGTTGATGAGAATATGTGCCAGCACAAGCTTGATCTCATTACTGGCAAAGAAACGGCCCGGGCAGGCATGTTTACCTGCGCCGAAATTGATGTATGTGTCATTGAGGGATGTGAATTGCCACCGATTGCTGGCTTCTGCTGATTCTTGTCGAAGCTTGTAGAAGCGGAAGGCATCGAAGCGTTCGGGGTCGGGGAAATAGCGCTCATCGAGAGCGATGCCAGCTTGAGGAGCGAGGACCTTGGTGCCTACTGGCAGTTCGGTGCCATCAGAAAGGGAGATGGGCTTCATGACCTTGCGGATGAATGATGCTATATCATGATTAGCTGGCGTCGAGATATCGAAGGGTGTTGTGTGTACTCACTTATGTTTCCACTGAGACGTTGGACCTCTCTCATGAAACTGTCCAGCTTCTTCAGCTTGGCCATGCTCTCCTTACTCTCCCATCCATTGTCCACTTCCAGAATGCGATACGCCTCTTCTCGAAGCTCTTCTTGTACTTCAGGATATGCTGCTAGGTCGCAAAGGCATTCGCAGAGCAGGTTGTTGGTTGTGTGTATTGAAGCCGCTGCAATAATCAACTGCAGTTCTGCCTGGGTTGTGAGGTCGGCCTTTTCCTCCTCTGGCAGGGCTTCAATAAGCCATTGGATCATGTCTTCTGGTGAATCTCCACCGTTGGAAAACTCCATATCATGGAGTCGCTCTTCAAGGATTGGCTTTAGCATTTCCTTGGCAACCTTGATATCCTTGCGGATCTGGCGAAGCTCTGAAACAAGATGCTGGCCTACAGGTCGAGCCCACTCAGGGATGAACTGAAGCTTGACGCATGCTGTAAAGACATGAACGGCAAAGTTGATTGAGGTGTCCATCCACTTCTCGTCTCGGTTGATGGATGGTCCAACAAAGGCTCTACCACTCAGACGGGCCACAGCACGGAGACTGAAGGGTTGCCATTTCACCGGTGTCCAGTCTTCGCAGACTGGGAATTCAGTGGCTAATAGATGTTCTAGTTCCTTTTTGAGAAGGGGTACCACTCGAGTGAGGTTCTGTGTGAGCTTTGTTCTGACCAATAGCGCCAGTAGTTCACCATTGTGGCCTGGAGAGAATTTTGTGTACTTGCTTTGGAGAGCCTAATGGTTGTTAATGTTCCGAGTTCGAAGCGAGCTTGAAGAAGTTGTCTTACATCAGACACGGCTTCTGTTGCACTGAGGATATCTTCTGGCAGTCCTTTGAGTTCGCCAACGAGACGGGCAGGTACTATGACTTGTACTCCCTCGGTAGCCTTGATCTGGTAAACTCGATCTCGAAACTGGTACAGCATAAGTATATGTGGTGCAAGTGATATTGAATCGACCAACCTTTGTGTAGCTGTCTTTGATTAATGTTTCGGCGTCGAATATCCATTTGGTCTTTGAGGCCTTGTAGAAGGGTATCTCAAGATGAGATGTCTGCTTCTTGGGAAAAAAGAACCAGACTGCAATAAGGAAGATAGTGATGGTGATGTAGTATCCAGTGCAATGACTCTCACCGACTAACTGGGGGAGCTGATAATCGACACCAATAGGTGAGGCAGCAAGACTTGATACGTTCTCCATACTGAGTGTGAGGGTGGGTGTAAGAGGGTTCAAGAAGGGAAATAAAGATAAGAATAAAAGAGACTCTTTGGTAGATAGATAGATGTCGAAATTGATGCCTCCTTGAATACGGTTTCAAGATAGAAGGCTAGTGTAAACCGAGGGTGTGTTGAGTTATAAGTGAGTGGTATCAATAGTGTATCAGAAGAGTGTCCCCTCCATGAAAGGAAACGGCACTAGAAACTCGATCGGTGATGGACAGATTCGGCCAGACTCGTGCTAAACAGGCGAGACACAAAATATCCGAAGCGAACAAGAGACGGGGTTTCTTGCAGTATTTACCGTAGCCGTTGCTTATGCTGATCATATGTGTGATATAGAGAGAAAAGAGGGTGATGGTGGTGGTACAGAGGCAGAGCCAAGACGGAAGCCGTACGGGACGCCATTCCTTTTGACAACTGGCTCAATGTTTTTGATCTCTTGAGTGGACGACTACATTTCTGTGCCGTCTCTGAAAGAAGGTCTGAACATCGTTGGTCTGTGTTGTTCTGAGACAGACTTGTTCAAAGAGCCGCTCTCGGGATGTGGCATTTCCGGGTGTTAGTCTGACGTTGGGTATCAGACTATCAGTAGCGTGAGATGGTTCTATCTAGTTTGTGGTCTTGTATACAGAATTGTCTCTAATAAATTGGAGACTTCGCTCATGTGGATGGAATTTGACCGTCCGTCTTTACCGATCATCGTTGTTGATGAATGGAATGAGATGAGCGAGTGAGTTGAAGATCTTCACTCAGTCCGTTACCATGTTTACTCTGTATGGAGGTGGTCAATCCCTTGTCTCTGAGTCTCTCATTTATTCTCATTGACGAGGTTACCATATAAGATGAGGTGCTTCACTTGCAGTAAAGTACAGTACAGCTCATCACACAGCTTCAGTGATGGTCATTACATACATGGCCGTGCTGCGTGTGATAGTCTGGGTACCTAGTGAGTCCGTGACTACCATAGGAATGGCCCTAGTTTCTCGGATGTCGGGACTTCCACTCGCTAGCGTCGCTGACCAGCAGCGGAAACTCCAAGTTCCGTTGGGTCCTTGCGCTTCTGGGATATTTCGATCTGCCCTACAGCCAACGGCAGTTGTCGATTTCCATCTGAGACCATCTGTATCTGACACTCGGTCGCAATTCTCTTTTTTCTCTGTATCACAATATCCCTGATAAAAAAGAATTACGGCCTGAGATTTCGGATCTGGATCTGGATCTGTCTTCGGCGCAAACTTAAGTCCAAGATGAGAGAGATGCCCTTCAAATTCGCTTCGCTTCGCCTCGCTCCAGCTCGATACACAGACGAGGCAGCTCTGGGGTAACAGATGTTACATATTTGTTACCGACTTGTTTGACAGGGCAATAAGCACTATCCAGTCATCAGCTCCACGCATCAGATGCTGTTTCTTCCAGTGTCTCATTCAAATCCGAAAATCATTTCTCAAACGTGTCCGATGATACGGTATCATTAACTAATTATTTAAATTTCTCCTTGATTTATGTTAACTTAGTTCATGCTCACCCTCAAGTCTGAAGGCCTTTGACCCTCAACTTGGCCAACAAAAACCTTACCCGCCCATGAAACCTTGGAATATTTATAAGGTCTTAGCCCAGGCCTTTTTCGCAATGTCAATGTGACGGGCAAACGTTTGTCTCAATTGCCCGACATTGCCGCTCTTACAATGGAACCGCGAGGAAGCTTGAATCTGGACTTTGAAGCATGACTTCATACTACTACGGAACAAACCTTCCTGGTTTCCTTTGCGCATTCAGCTTATCAGCCCGCGGGCTCAGATCTGCGTTATCAATTGTTTTGCAAATGAAAATTTTTCACTCATGCTGTCAGTCAGTCAGAGTCAGCCTTGTCGAGGCCATGTCAGCTTCTTTCAAGCGATAGATCAGATCCAGTTGCACAACTTGCACCTCGATTCCTGCTACGCAAGGTCACTTTACCATATCGAGCGGGATACATGGTTACACAAGCCGTATCTATTTGATAATGAATAGTTCGCCCGTCCACTATAGATGTCTCTGCGATCCGCTCCGCTCCTCCTCTTCCGTGCCGTCCCCCCACACTGTTCCTGTTTCTATATGCACTTCAGAAGCAGGCAGTGCTCGAGAACCAATCATGACAAGCAATGCTTACCCCAGACGCCCGTTGTTGAAAGGTCTTCACATCATTCTTCGGGGACCCTGGACCTGGTGGTATTTTCCGTCTTCTCTTTGGCTGATCCGGATTTATCTATCGTATGTGTCTGCCTCGCCAGCAATCAACTCATTTCGAACGAGGCACCCGCAGCCACGTTGATAATGTAAAGCCAACTGGGCGCTATTCAGCTCACATGCGAACATGATCGACGTCAGAACGAGGGAGCCAACTGCAGAATGGAAAATTTTTTCACTGCCTTTGAGGAGGTTGTGACATATGGGGTGATGGTTGTTCGTGTACTTGCCAAGCTCTCTTGATATATATATCAGACATCGATCTCGCATGCCCTCAGCCGACATTATAATACATCAACATCTCTCAAACTCAATGGTTCCCGGCATGCCCCTATTCCGTGCACTTCAAAATGGCAGACTTTCAAGGACTTGGGGCCAAGTTTGACGGCTTCCAGAGCTCGACAAGTGGTAGCTCATCAAGTCCATTTGTAGTGAGTGTTACTCCTGTGATACACCCAAGGCTGTCTCTGACTTCGAGAAGCAGGCGTCTGATACATCTTCACATACATCCATATCTCTTGCTTCAAATGGCTGCTTACCACCTCTTTCTACCCATGATACAACAAAGTCGCAGCATCATATGAACAACTTCCAACAATTTGTCGACGATCTTCAATCGGTACTTCTATCCGTGATTCTGTATTCCGTGCTCTCATGATTATTGACACTCTTTAGGCCGCCAAACGAGCGTTTCCCAACTCTGCGTATTCTCGTTACAGCGAGGTTCAAGTACTCCTCATAAGATGGGAAGAAGATGAACTCGAAGTTGAATGGGAACTCAACGAGCTACAAAGGGTCTTCCACAATTTATACGGCTTCGCAACAGACAAGTTTCTCATCCCAACCCAAAATTCTCATCGCAAGCTCAATCACAAAGTACTGAGTTTTGTGGAAGAACATGAAAATGAAGACACCCTTCTTATCGTCTACTACGGCGGGCATGGGATCATCAACAAAGCCAGGCAGTCAACCTGGTCTTGGTACGAATAGTGTTCTCCCTATCTGACTCAAGCTGACTCGGTGTCTCAATAGTAAGGGTGACAAAAGCTACGCGACTGTGGAGTGGTCTGCGATCCAGACTCTTTTTGAGATGGTCAAATGCGATGTCCTTCTTCTCCTCGACTGCTGTGCTGGTGCAAGTGCCGCTCCTCTGACTGAAAGACCAACGAACATCAAAGAGACCATCGCTGCCTGTGGATTCGAGACGTGGACACCTCGTCCAGGCGCGCAGTCATTTACCCATACACTGATTGAGGTCTTGAAGGAGTGGGCCTCACAGCTCCCTTTCTCGGCCGCGATGCTACATAGCGAGATACTAACTCGACTCAAACACGCTCAGCCTGATCGATCTTCGCAAGGAAGGCTGATCGAGTCGAGGAAGACGCCTGCTTACATTCTCTCAACATCTGATCCACATGCTGCTTCCATTACCTTGAGCAGGATGTTTGAAGAGGAGTCTAGCTCGGTGTCGTCATCTCGGGCAATACCTGAGTCAGATCTCAGGAGTCTCTCGGAGAGAGTGCAGTCAGATAGTTATATCTCGGCTGAGGACCGTATCCAGGCCTTGTTGGCTGTAGGTGCAAAAGGACAACGAGCGGCCCCGCATGTTCTTCTCACAATTGCACTGGAAGAAGAACAAGCCTTTGATGCAGCGAGTTGCGCTCGATGGCTCAAGCAGTTTCCACTCTTGGCAACTCATGTAAGTGTGGAGTCTGTCTACCGCAGTTATTCAACCCTACTTCTACTTTCTGTTCC
The DNA here is from genome assembly GCA_012932015.1 of Fusarium acutatum. NCBI lineage: Eukaryota > Fungi > Ascomycota > Sordariomycetes > Hypocreales > Nectriaceae > Fusarium > Fusarium acutatum. Next base: position 47,321 of record JAADJF010000053.1, read on the forward strand.
AGTTGTTCTTTGGGATTTGCTACCAGAACATCCGGCGACTCAGTTTGTGGGCTACGTCAAGTCCCGTAACCTCTTGTTGGTAGATATGGCAAAAGATGGAGCGGCTACGCCAATTCCCATTACCAGACAAGTGACGGGGGACAAAACTGGCGACTCCTTTGATTGCGTTTCTCCGCTAAGATCAGTATCAGGCCTCAGTAGCTTAGATTCTGGATACGATTCCTGCCTCTCACGACCTGCAAGCTTAGGTGTGGCATTGAGGCATAATCGACTACCCATGGATGGAACAATGGGCTCCCTGGCTAGCCAAGCACTAGCGAGCAAGAGAAGAAACAAGTTGTCATCAACAGAGCTTCTGGGACCAGACCGGCCAACTTCTACACCAGTCAACACACGTTTCAAGCCCAAACAGGGGTCGAGTTTGAAGAGTCGCAGATCAAAACGTCTGGTCGTGTCAGTTGGCGAAGCAGAGCTGGACAACGACAAAATCGGCTACACTTGTGTTCTCTGGTATGGATATGATGTTCAACAAAGCCAATCCACCAAGAGAACAACACCAAAACCAATATGGTAAGTAAGATGTTAAATCGGCCAGGTTCGGTGGATGTGGCTCTCCAGCTGTGTGTTGTCATTTCTGCTGGCGCGCATTGGAAATCTACACCACGACCCATACATTTATTTTGATTCAAGAGGGAAATAGTCGCTGAGATTGGTCTAGGAACGAGGACTTTCGGTTCGAAGCACATGACTCGCCAATGTACTACCATTTGAGGGTTTCTGTGTGGGGAGCGCAGATGCTTGAGCTCATTGGCGAGCTGCATGTTGATCTCTGTGAGCTTGTATTAAGGGGACAGCTACCAGAGCTCGGAACATGGCAAAATTTGACTTGCAACGGTGCAGCGGTCGGGAGAATTCGAATCAAGCTGGCATACATGGATGCCAACGAGTACGAGGAACAGCAAACCAAGGCAACCAAGGTTTCGGCAGCGAAACGGCAACAACAGCGGCAGAAGTTGGAACGACAACAGAGTGATGACGGGCAGGCTCGGGTTCACCAGATGGACTTCCAGGTTTGGTAAAAGAGCATTGGCCTTGGTATCAGGAGAATTCAGGGAACAGCGAGTCAGGTCGGTTGTTTAATCCGGTAAACTTTTGATGAGGATTATAGCAAGTTTGGCATGGCACTCGTCCTGCAGGTAAGTATATCACTCGTGCTGAGTACGTTCAAAAAGGAGTGAGGAAGACAGCGGGGATCATTGAAGCGATCGAATGTGACAAGAGAAACCCCTGTCTAATGAAGGGGACGGTACTTGGTAGTCTCCCCACACGAGGTAAAATTCCAATTCCTTTCCATCTTATCAGATCGTGGCTTGCTGTCCGACTTTGACCCATCGAGCTGGGTCAGGGCTAAAGATGGCGTCTTATTTTCCACAGTGGGACAAGTCCCAACATCGACAAAAGTTTAAGAAAAGCAATTTCGTTTCCATCCCTGCTCGAGCAAGTTCTTATCCGTAGAACAGCGTGATATCAGGTTTTGTCGGTGAAGGGGAATCTATCCCTGAAGGTGCTGCCATGGCTGAGAATATGGAATCAACGGGAGGTCAATATTGGCACAGACCAGCTCACTCAGCAGGAAGTAGGGTTGTCTGACTGTGTCCTCTGCGTGCAGCACATGTGAGTACCACAAGGTTTTGATATGCAGCATGAGATGGATGCGTCAAAGAGCCAGCGAAGCAACCCAACAACAATAGGCGGTGGGTACTTTAGGCATTGTCAGCAAGTGTATATCATATAATTGAGGAAATGGCCAATGTGTTCTTTTCTGTTCTGTTCTGCTCGACTGGTTCCGAGACCGGTAGGCTTATTCGTGTACAGTAGGTATTCGTAAGTGACATGTCGCATCTCATTATCTGAAGAGATTAGATGGGATTGATAACCCCCAATCAATCTGATAACTTTTTAGCATGGTCAAGGCTGAGCCATGGCTCGTTTGGACGACCCGATTGGCCAAGCCAAGGCAAGCCAGTTGGAAGAATGGGAGAATGTGGAAAGAGTGTCCGGAACCGGGATGTCCTGGCAATGGAAGCCACAAAAAGCAAGTTTTGGGTCGAGAATTAATTTCACTGATTTTACTTAAGCTTGAGGCACGAGAAGCCGAGGAAAGTCACGGGTCACTAAATGTTGGTGTTGGGCGTGTCAATCAATTGAGTTGAAGAATGAGATAAATGAGGCATGTGACTCCCTTGGGGCCCTTTCCCAGGCGCACCCCTTCTCACTACTGACATTGCCTACACCACGACTCCCGATAGGATGAGCCGGGGAAGAGGAATGATTTACCGCAGAAATCTCGCACTGCCGCTTGGTCACGATCTGTACGATTGTGGGGAGGCTGAGGTAGTCACAGCTCAGCAATTACTATACCCTTTACCCATCTTGGAACAGCTGCATCTGCATCTACACATCGGCTCAGATTTCGGAATCAAAGATGGGGGGGAAGTTGGAACTGAACGAATCAATATTGCGGGGGAGACGAGGGAGAACGAGGGGAACTTGCTTGACAAACACCCTTCTTCAAGTAGCGAATTAGTACTAACTAATTGATCAACGGGCTGAGCGATAACGACGGAGAAAGAGATAGCGTCTGCGGGCGCCGCTGTTATCCAAGACGAAGGGAAAGAAGGCAACCCAACCTGTCCTTTTCCTCGGGACGCCCCACGGAAACGCTCGGTTCGGCCGTCGGACGAGTTCCGCCAAGAGGCTTTCAAAAATTCGGCTGCGGACCGGAAGCTGATGGGTGAGAGGAAGAAGAGAAGTGAACAATGACCTGATTTTGGGTTTCTTTTTCCTAAGTTTGTCCATTGAGGTAATCCTCGGTCAATAAATCGTCGGAATCGTCCCTGTCTGCTGTATATTATATTTGGTTGTTGGGCGGCATAGACGGAATTGACAGGCCACAATTGCGGGAATAGACGGCATCTCTCTATTCTGGTGGCCTGATCCGAAAGCTGGAGCCGTTGAACTTATTGATTCCGTTACATTGACGCCTGCCGTGAGTGGTCGGCTACAGGTCCCGGCCCTTGATTAGACAGAGCCTCATGGATAGTGAAATCCTGACCGCTGAGTATTGAGCCGTTGTTGACTGATGAACCGAGAAGATCCGCTTGTTGAGTAGTTCGTATGATCTAATTACATGAATGGGCCGTTCAGGTTCCTGAACTGTAATTTCCGGCCCTGTATAGTCTGATCATAAGGCGTGCTTGTAGCCCGTCAATGTCCATCAGCAAAATAAAGATTGAGGGGAAGTTGATCTCTCACTGTGAGAGCTGTGTGCAGTACAGCGAGTTGTGGTGTCGGCCAAGCCGATTCATCAGTGTTGCTGTATGCATGTCATCTTACCCTAAACCAAAGTTTGAATTTTTCTAGATTTTCTAGCTTTCTGGCTAGGTCTGTGATTGGCTTCATTGCCAGATTATTAGATCATTGGCAAATTATTTGTCTTTACCAAGGCTTCCTACAGTACTCCAAGAACGTTAGACACAACAACACGAAACAATTGATGTTTTTCGATCAGATCTTGGGACTAGAATATAACGTAAGAACTGGGTATTGCCAAGAATATGCACAAAATACAGCATGCTATTCGCTACGAATGCTTGATGTGTCAAGACAAAGAATTGACAATCAAGTGGCTGATTGATAAAGTTGGCTCCCAGTTAAACGAACCAATCAAAGAAAAAGCTTGTGGAAGCCGGGCAAGCGTTGCACAAACCGGTCACTGGATCGGCAAGCATTAGATCATAGCCGGTCATGGAAAAGAAGCAGAGGGAAGTCTCTCGCCGACTATCGATACAAGATAATAAAGACTAAATAATCGAGTGGATGATTGTTTTGATCCGGAGAAAGGATTCCTGTGGATACCTTTTGAGTGACAGGAGAAACAATATTTGGAGATGCTGAGCCCACGTGCATGGATTCGATTAGGCCTGGTGAGACAAACAACAGCACGCACTGACTGACTGATTGATTAAGCATTGATTGATAACGAAATTGCGACAAGGGAATGGTCCTGTTTCGGAGCTCCCTTTGTTTCTTTGTGAGCATTTGCCAGAACAATGGATAACTATCAAGCCCCCCTTTTCATCATCATCTCAAAGCAATTACCATGCACTTCTTCAATATAATTATCCTGTGGCCTGTTGTTGTAAGGAGAGTTGCTAGGGGCCTAGACCGGGATCGTTCGAATTCGGGTTTTACGATGGGCTGGGGAAGAGAATATGATGCCTGTCGCTAGTGACCCGACTGCCAGGTGATTGGGTTACAATGGATCCAATTGTCGCGTGTACCTAAAAACACAATGCAGATTTGATATAATCCGAAGAGTTTTTAGTGAGGATTTGGTGAAGATTTTATAACGCCTTGCTCATCAGTGGCATATTATAGTATCGAATGGATCCTGGATGTCAGAAAGCCCCAATTGGTAGCGATAGTGGACGTCCGGGACTGGCTACAGCGCAGTAGTCTAGGGCCACACCCCCCTTTGCCCGCCCGGTCTGATAGCCCCACGGTGGATATCCCCAACCCGCATCGGGGGGCGCTTTGTGTTCAGTTCAGTTCAGGCTCAGGTTCCCTGGATTTTTTAAAACCTCCCGCTGTCGGCCACTACCTACTATTTGAGTCTTTTGCCCCCTCCAGCTTTCCTCAGCTTCTTCCTTTCACCACACCAGCAAAGCTTCTTCATTCCAGCAGTATCTTATCAAACGATTCTGCTGCAACTGGAAGTCTACTAATCCTACAATCTATACCCTATTCGCCTCTAGACGACAGCACGCACTCGCATCCCTGTTGCTGGACCGCCATGCTCTTTGCGTCCTGACGTTGCTTTCGAATTATATCATACCACACAACTCACCACACAAACCGTCACGATTTACGTGCTGCGAAGAGCAATTCAACAACACCTACACCCGACCCTACTCAACTTTCAGCGGGTGGCTCAAACACAATTTTGGCCCATCATGACTGCTCCTGCTATTCGAATTGACGGCATCGTCAACCCCGCCGCTCCACCTCATCCCGAACTGATCATGGCTGAGGGTGCCCCCTCAATTGCGCCCTCGTTGACTTACTCGGACGATTCAGATTCACAAGAAGATGAACCCGTCATCCCTCTCGAGCGCCGTCGTCGCGCATCTACACGTCTGATTGCCCAGAATGCCAGGGACATTCAGCGAATCACTGGTGAGACACCAGCTGAATATATGGATCGTTGCTGTGGTGGTGCTTGCTGCATGGGTGACCGAGATAATGTCGAGTATGAGCAAGTTACTCTACCTGACAACGACGCTTTCAAGTCTCTCGGTCTAAGACTTGAAAACATCCCTGCCAACTTGACTGGCATCATCGATATGCCCGAGCAAACTGTGTCTTTCACCTCAATTCCTCGGCCGACTTCCTCACCATCCGACTCGGCCATCTCTCTCGGCTCCGACTCTGAGCCTTCGCCCACAGCCACTACTTCCAAGAGCAACTACCTCGTTCCTGGACCTGGATATGAGGGTGTCGACACCACAATTCAACCCCCTCGCTTTGTTCAGCCTCATCCTCCCCACAATGTCTACCCGGCCAGGATCCACAACACTCGTGAGCTCACCAAGCCCGGCGCGGAGAAGAGAACCTTCCACTTTGATCTCGACATTACCGACTACCCTCCTGAGGAGGTTTTTGACTTCAAGGTTGGTGGTGCCATTGGTGTCATGGCTCCCAACGACGAGATCTCAGTCGATGAGATTCTGGATGCCCTGATGATCCCACGCTTCCAGCGTGATAAGCCTGTCCTCATGAAGACCACTAAGGGCCGCTGGCCTACCGTGTGGGGTGATGACAAGCCTCGTGAGCTCGTTACCACACGTCGCGAGCTCCTTACTTGGACCACCGACATTCAGTCTTATGCCCCAACCAAGGAGCTCCTCCGTGTCATTGCGGAGCATGCCACTGCCCCTAACGAGAAGAAGATTCTCATGTATCTGTGCTCCAACGAGGGTGCTAGCATTTTCTCCGACTTCCGCGGTGGTCCTCACGTCACTCTCTCACAGATCCTCAACGCGTTCCCCAGCTCTCATCCTCCTATGGATCAGCTCCTGTCTGTCCAAGCTCAGCTTATGCCACGATTCTACTCTCTCTCCAACGATCCTACGGAATCATACACTCTCCGAGAACATGCTCAGCGCCGCTTGATCGAGATTGCCGTCACAGTCCACGATTCTATGGATTGGCGACGTGGCTGCCGCGCTGGTGTTGGCTCCGGATTCTTTGAGCGACAGGCACACAAGTTCATGAGAGCTCAAGCTGCTGGTGAACGTGCCCCTCAGATCTTCATTCCCATGTTCAAGGGCCTGATGGCCAACCCTCTGGCTAAGCAATTCAACTCGGATGGTCCTATGCTCCTGATTGGCGCTGGTGTTGGTATTGCTCCTTTCCGTGGATTCGTCCAGCGCCGCCTCAAGCAGGCCAACTGTGCCAATAAGGTCTGGGTTCTCCAAGGTATCCGAGACTCGCTTGTAGATGAGATCTACAGTGGTGAGTGGGGTGTTCATGAGGAGGAAGTGAAGCGTGTTGTCCAGAGTCGAGTGGGTACCGGCAAGTATGTTCAGGAAGAGGTTATGAACCAGTCTGATCTGGTCTGGTACATCATCAACTCTCTGGATGGCCGTATCTTTGTGTGCGGAAGCAGCAAGGGCATGGGCGAAGGTGTCGAAGAGGCTCTTTGCGATGTGGCCATGGAGAAGGGCAACCTGGAGCGCGAAGAGGCCCGCAACTTCTGGAAGCTCAAGAAAGAAGAGGGCAAGTACATCTCCGAGACATGGTAGATGTTCTAGCCTGCGAATTTATTCCAGCGAGTTGATTGGGAAGGTTTGGATGACGTTTGTTTTATACTGAAGAGGAATCATCGGGATCATTGTAACAAGATAGGAAAAGTTGCAAACCGGCGCAAGCTGGATGGCCGCATGAAAGAAGGATGGCATATGGCATTATCTGATTCGAGACAAGAGGAGCATTGGGCTGGGCATGGCAACGGCGTTATGGGAGCTTAAAGTATAAGGTGGCAGTTCACATAGTGCTACTATTTTTTCTACAAAAATACCCTCGGCAGCGGTCTGGACGGGATAGGATTGACAAAGAGCTTGCTCTATCCTCGCCGAGAAATGAATTTACAAATATTAAGAAAGATTATCCTACTAGAGTTCCAGTGATGCTGTGACTGTACAGTTTACTTACCTCAAGTCTTGAGGTGTACTGTATTTGTCTGATTTTCCAAGGCTGTTTACCGTAGTTGCTATATGTGCCTTGTACCTATCACCAATCAAGGATCCTCCTCACATGCAAGCAAGTGATTAAAATCTCACCAACAGAAGACCTGTCAAACGTGAGCCTCCCGTTATCAAATTTCCTTTTTTGGCATCTGGTGAGATATGATAGGGCAGATGCGTTCGGCATCCTATCTAAGCGGGAGCTCCAATACATGGGTTCGTCTGCTGTAGAAAGAGACAATGGCTATGTCAGCGGATCTTTGTACCATGGAGCCATGCGCCCGGATGCATTATCGATCTGTCGCGCGCGCGTATTGCAAATCACAAGCGGTCAAGAGCTTGGAAAGTCTCCGAGTGTACTCGAGTCTCGCGATTAATCAGATGAGACAATTTTGGAACAGTATGTATCAGACAGCGACTGACTCGCTCGAGGTATGTTTTACGGTCAGATGGAACGTTTCAGAGGATACTCAGCTGAATACACAGTATTCAACTAGCTGACGCTTTGCTTACATGGAATTATCAAGCTACCAGGGCTGCTCAGTGCATCTGGATGGCTGGCTACGTTTGTCAGCGGAATTGTAAAGTCTCGTTCCGATTGATATATCCGAGTTTCTGTCAACATTCATTGGTAGCTCCACCATGCTGCCAGACTTGACATCGAAGAGTAGGTACCTAGTAGATAATTCAATCCAACTATCGCTTCGGTAACAAGAGGCTTCAAGTTCAGAATTGCTAGTTAGAAGGCACTATTAGTCGCAGTGATACGATTATGGCAATCATCTGGATAATTATTTCCATTAATCATCCGAGAAGCCCAAGTCAATCGTGGCTTCAGGGTAGCTCCCGACTGACGCTAACCTCATTTATTACATGTATATCCGGATGGAATCGTTCGGAAGGATATCCCAAGTCTAGCGCGCGCGAGAAGAAATTGTTAGCGGGTGGCTGACAAACTGATTAGACAGGCACAGAACCCTTCACTGATGCAATCCCGGCGCCGCATTAGTCGCATTAGTCAGTGGAGCTTGGCGATTGCGAAAAGTTGGCAGGGTCTGATGTGTTTCTGCTCTTTACGAATGGGACAATGGGGGGAGGAGGGGTCGATATGGCGGGGCCGTTACTTTGATACAGTGGTCGGCAACTGATTGAGGGTTTTGTTGTATATATTCTAGTTGATTCCCCGTGTTGTATGTCCATCCAGTTCATCATCAGTCTCTCAGCTCATATCACTTACACCACTTACACCACATACACCTACAACACACCTATAAACTATTCACAATGGCCGCTAAACTCTCCGCCAACGCCCTCATCGAGCTGGCCAAGAACCGCCGCTCCATATACACTCTCTCCAAGAACCTCCCCATCTCCACCCAGCGCATCACCGAGATCGTCAACCAAACCACTCTCGAGACCCCCTCATCCTTCAACTCCCAGTCCAACCGTGTCGTCGTCCTCTACGGCGCTGAGCACGACAAGCTCTGGGACATCACTGCCGATACCCTCAAGGCCATCGTCCCCGCCGAGACATGGGAGGGCACCTCTAAGCGCATCTCTGGCTTCAAGGCCGCTGCCGGAACTGTCCTCTTCTACGTCGACAACGCCGCCGTCGAGGCCATGCAGACCAAGTTCGCCATCTACGCTGATCGCTTCCCTCCCTGGGCCGTTCAGTCCGCTGGCATCCAGCAGTACCTCCTCTGGACCGCTCTCGAGGCTGAGGGTCTCGGTGCCAACCTCCAGCACTACAACCCCCTGATCGATGAGAAGGTTGCTGAGACCTGGAAGATCCCCTCTACCTGGACCCTCAACGCCCAGCTTGTCTTCGGTGCCAAGACCGCTGAGGCTGCCCCCAAGGACTATGCTCCTCTCGAGGAGCGTGTCAAGGTCTTTGGCGCTTGAAATAACTTTACGAAAGCATGAGAAACGTCAACTAGAATTGGCATAGAAACCTGCATTTATAGCGAGTTGCAATTAGAACATGGAACCCCGAGCTCTTGTTTGCCTTTAATAGACAAAATTACCAATCCTACCACAAGCATTTGCATTAACGATGTCCTTCTCCTGACCGACACATGAACATCCAGGTTGACTACTAGCTCATGTACCACCTGCAACCCGACCCAAATCATGCCATGTTCTAGTGATATTTCTTTCTTTATATCCAAGATACCGAAATGAATTTTGAGATATTCTTCATAAAACGTGACATCATATATAGTAGTATACAATTATATATATCTTCAATTATCCGAACGCTCAACTCGCTTCTTGGCTCTGCACAGCCGTACTGTACCTCACTCAATGACCCGTCCCAGAGCTTGTCCCATTTTCACCTTCTGTCCCTTCTGTACAGCCCAATCCCAACCGACATGCCTATTGTTCTCATCTGTTTTGCTTGAAGGTGCCTCGAAAACGAGTACGATGGTGCTACCCAACTGGAAACCACCCATTTCTTCACCGCGTCGGAGCGCATGACCCCGCAGGACAGGGCTGGCTGCTTCGTATGTCGCTTCAGCAAATCCATGGTACACTTCACCCCTACGGGCAGCTTCCTCCGCTGCACGGTCTGCTGCCGTGTCAGTCAACAGACTATTGGTTCGGAGTTCCTTATCAAAGTTGATCACAATGGAGCCGACGTTGGTGGCGCCGACTGGGACATAACTGAAGAAGCCCCAGCGCCAACGGCCCAAAAGAACTACGCGCTCGTTGAGTGTGAAAAGACCAGGGAGAGTTCGCTGAAGATATGGGGACACGCTATAGAGTTCTCCTGCAAAGTGACGTCGGCGGTCGACAACCCAGTTCGTGGGGGAGTGAAAGCGGTGGTAGTCGCCGGGAGCCAAGTAGATCACTGCATAGTAAAGCGACGTGGTGTTGTCGGGAGATATGAGATCGTACCAAGGTCGCTCGCCAAGAGCGAGTTCGGCACGGACCTCAGAGACTGTACCAGGAGACGCGGGCATAGACTCGTCCTTTGCCGAAGGAGCCTGTTTTCCAATGCCGGTAAGAAGATCGGGAAGAGTGTATGAAATGCCATTGACTTGAGCAAACTCCTCGTGTTGCTTAACGAGCGACTCCTCCTCTGAGACATCACCTTGGCTTGTTGCGGGAGTTGAAGTACCAGAAGCGCCAGAGATGCTTGGAGCAGGAGTATTCTTTCCAAGAAGAGCATCGATAGTGTAAGTCATACCCTTGACTTGCTCAATGTCATTGCCTTGAATCTGGCCGAACTGAAGTACTTTTCCATCGGAAGGGCAGATGAGAGTATGAGGATCCTGATCAAGTGGTCGAGCACCGGGCTTGAGTGTACGGTAGAAGAAGGATGCGAGGTTGGGATAGACGTGGAGATCGGGTTCGGCGACTTCGTCGAGGCTGTTATCGTTAGCAAAAGAATTTCTAGCGTTGAGTTGAGGGTACAAACTTGACACCGAAAATCCAAGAATAAAGCTTGAAACCGGGAACTCGAAGATAGTAAGGAATAGTAAGTTCATTAAATCGTCCCCAAAGTCTAGAGATAGCCTTTAGGGGTAGAGTTGACATAACCTGGACTTGCCTGGGATTGATTGAGTTAGCATTGATGGGAATAGGGGCATAAACAAGTAACATACCAAGGACCATCAGGTCGGATTCTGGCACGCCTCCTGGGTGCCCTAGAACCCTCCTGTCCATCTTCATTCTCGAGTCTCTCTTTCTCACGGGAAGAGACCTTATAAAACTGGACGAGGCCGAGGAAACCAATACCTAGACCGACAGGGATCCGGTACCATTGAATTTTGGAGTTTCGCATGGCCTCGCCGAGGCGGTGGGAAAATCTTGGTCTCTTGCCCGAATTGGAGGCGAAGGTTCGAATTGAAGAGACCGAAGGCCGTGATAGGCATCGCGATCTCGTGGAGGCCAGAAACATGTGTCGCGAGGCAGTTGGCGAGTAACAATTTGTCCAACGGCCGTGGGTGTAGAATGAGTTGCGGAGCATGTGACTACCGAGCTTGGAGGAGCCAGGCCCAAAACCAAGGGTTGGAGCCATAGCGGGCAGTAGAGATTGACAGCGATTGAACGCTGCCTCCTTGCCTTTTATGCAATTGCGTAGAGTCGCTGGGCAGAAGAGAGGTAGTTGAAGCCTCTCAAAGAGAACTGGACCCTTGTTTTCGATGGATGTTGACGTCAAACCCAACGATGACGATGGATTGCGGCTGCTCGAGCTTGTTAGCCGCACACAGCCAAGCCAAGACACAGCTTCTCGGACAAGCTCTCGGAAGCAAAAGACGCCGACCGCCGAGCGATGATGATGGCCTTGAAGAGAAGAGTGTGGGTTGAACAGGGGTTTTTAGGACACTAGCCAATCAACACTAGCGCTGTAACGACCTGATCTCAACAGACCGACACCGCAACAGCGGGCTGTCACTCCCCTGGCCATTCCCCATTGTCGCAGGCTAAGGTGAGTGTGTGCCTGAGCTTACCTGAATATGGCCCCAAAGGGCAAAAGGCCACCCTAACCATTGTCGTTGCCATTGTCTTCCACGTCTTGATGGTTACATAGTAATCAACCACCAACTATCAAAACCTTCTGTACCCTCATTTCACCAAATCGTATTTTCACAGCGAATTACTACAATCTATTTTAGCACATATTCGTGCTGCTCGCAGCCGTCGCATTTTGTCATCCCTTTCTGTATCATCTGTCGTCAGACTCCCTTGGACATGCGACCCTTTTAGTGTTAGTAAGACGACACAACCGACGTCAGTTAACGAGCCGGTGCTTTCTTTCAACACGCGAGCTCTCGTAGATCGACAGCCACGATTAGGGAGAGGCGAAACCCTGTTGTCGATTACCGCCATATGTTCTTGAATCATAACTTCATCGACGACGACCCGACCCGACCTTTATTCTTCTTCGTCATTCCTTGATCCCGATACTTCGGGCCACTTCATCCTCCCTTAGCTCACCTGCCTACCTGGGAGTGGCATGCTATCAGCTTGATCATCATGGCTTCCATGCCTTCTGCTACTCGTCCTCAAGACGATGGACCTTCCGTCGCTTCTACTGCGACGACCGACGAACAGACTGTCAACCTGCAGATCCTGTCACCGTCTGTTGGTGTGAACCGACCACTGCTTTTCCCCAACCTTGCTGCAAATACTACGATCAGGCAGCTCAAGGATAAAATTCGCCAGGCTCTTCCCTTGCGGCCCGCCGACGACCATCAACGATTGATCCATAGGGGACACGCACTCGTCCGCGAAGCGGATACACTAGTCGATATCTTTGGCGCTGATGCGGTACGTGACTCCTGAGCAGTGATCTGTCTAAAGAGTTCCAACATGCTAACCTGACGACTTGTCATGCCTATAGGTTCGCACTTCCGAACAGCAAACGATTCACCTTGTCCTTCGCGACATCACCGATGGCCCATCTTCGACTCCCAATGCGCCCTCTGCGCCACCGTCCCTCGCCGCTCCTGTTCCTGCACCTGCGCCCGCGCGAGGTCCGAGTCCAACCGCTTCCGCACCACCAACACATCCTCCACGCCCCCAACCTCAGCAAGCTCCCGGCCAAGCTTTTGGATACCAGATGCCGCCAGCGTGGCGGAACTCGATGCCCCCAACTTCCAACCCGTTTCCTCAACCACGCATGCCGTCCCCTTCGCCTTCGCACACTCCCGAGCAAGCGGCCGCTTTTCAACACCAACATCAAAACATGACACAGTGGTTGAACAGCATCCAACGAGAGGCCATGGCTAGAGCTCTGAATCAGAACCAACGAACGAGAGCTCAAATGGGAATGCGCGGCGTTGGTGACCCCAATAATCCTGGAAACACTGGTGGAAACAATAGTGGTCGAGCAAGCCCGGCGCCAGGCCATACCGTTTACCGTGAACACGTTGGACCAAATGGGAGTACCTATCAGTTCGAGACTGTGATTCGGACTATGGTACCTGGACAACAGGGTACTGGTGGTGCTAGCGGCTCAATGTCTCCAGCTGATGTACAGAATCTTTTTCGAAATGCTGATATCAACCAAGCTACGTCGGCAATGGCCAGCGCAATGCAACGAAGCGCTTCGAGCACATCTCTTCACAACCGACCTCCACATGGGCTGACGGCGCCCATGTGGCCCATGTCCCAGCCCATGACCGGCAGTGGCCGTGGAACCCCTGATTTGTCTCTTAATCGACTCAGTACCACTGCAGCTCCCGGAAGTTCACAGACCAGGCAAGGACCTGAGGTGTATATTCTCTCGTCGCCCGAGGGACCCAGAGCCTTGCTTTTAAACAATACTAGCTCTGAAACATATATCACCCCACGGTTGCGAACTCAGACGAGTCTACCTCACCTTCGACAAGCCGCTGCTCTCAGTAGTGCCGCTCTGGATGCTCAGAGTCAGCTGCGAGCGAGACACCACCACCATCATCATCCTCATCATCCTCATCATCATCACCACCATCACCATCCCCGTTCCCAGATCGCGCCGCAGCCGATGCCTCAGCTCCAGGCACAAGGACGACCTCTGAACCTACAACCCCCTCAGCCTTTTCAGCAGCAAGCTCAGAACCTTGCGCCGCAGCAGCAACCCGCATACCCGGCTCAAGCTCAAGGCCAAAACCTGGCGCAGGAAGCGGACCCTGCAGCACTTATGGCTCCCCTGATGCATCGGGGAAATCCACCTATGGCGGCGCTTCCACCTCTCCTTATGCAGCTCTGGCCGCAAATCTGGCTACTGTTCCGGCTGGTTCTGTTTGTCTGGTTCTTCACTTCCCCCAACGCAAGCTGGTCCAGATGGTTCACCATCATTGTGATTGCGGTGCTCATCTTTTTGCTCAGTACTGGAATATTTAACGGCGTTCCAGATCACGTTTGGCAGCCTTTGGGACGACACCTTGAAAATCTGATTCCCGCTGAGCCCAGACGCCGCCAAGCTATCGCCGGAGAAGACCAGCAAAACCAGCAGCCTCGACAAAACCCAGACCCTACTGAAATGGCACGTCGACTTGTGGCTCAGCACCAAGGCCCCGAGAGTTGGCTGTTATCACAAGTCAGACGCGTGGAGAGAGCCGGTCTCTTGTTTCTGGCCAGCATCGCACCGGGTGTTGCAGAAAGGCATATAGCCAATCTGGAAGCAGCAGCACGAGCGGAGAGAGAGCGTCGAGAAGCCGAGGAGAGAGAGGCCGAAGCTGCGGCGGCAGCTGCGGCAGCTCAAAATGAAGAGAGCCATGAGAACCAGGACCAAGCTGAGAATCATGGTGAAGAGGCGACCACCAGCACTGGCACAGAGCACAACGTGGAAGCACAGGCGGAGCAAGGAGTTCAGGATGATAACCAGCGAAACGAGCCAGCCAGGGAACAGCTTATTGAATTGTAGCGTTGTCCCTTACGATGATAATTTAATTGGTTGAAATGTGTTCAAGCGAGATGCGGGACGAGTGGAAAAGTTTTGACCAACGCTGCATGTGACAAGCATTGGAACGAGGTGAAAAATATTGGAGTTGGCGGTGTTTTCTTTTCGTATGGAACCTGGCTTATTCCAGTTTTCTTATTTCTTGCATTTCTTCTATCAGCGAAGAGATTTACCACAGAATAAAGTTGAGCCCAGGCATTTTTTTATCATTATTATCATCATCATCATCATTATTATTCTTATTATTTTTGAATTTGGTATTGATGATTTGGTAATTTTCGAAGAGTGTTGCTGATACTGAAGGTGAGAAAGGATGGACTACCCATAGATTTAATGTGGAATTTGAGTGTCGAGGTATGAAAAAGAGGGAAGGCCTTCAAGTTAGTAGTTAATCATTTGTCGACTACTGGTCTTGTAAGTGTGGTCATAGGTTTATAGAGACATTAATTTCAAGCTCAGTCAAGGCAAAGAATTGGAACTGTTGTTATGTCAAAATTGTGTAACCCTTTCTTTATAGAATGGAATTCCTCATTCTAATGCCTGAGGATGAACTGCCAGCGATAGTGTCCCTCGAGTCGTAGCTTGTTGCTGCCTTTGACTTTTCTTATCTTATCAGCAACAGATGATATCAGTGTCGTGTGGCTCCAAGCTCAGTTGTTTGCATTTGAAGAGCTCCTACTTTTTATTCTCTCTCCAAAACAACTTCATACACCTGACAAACGTCCGCACTCTATCAATCGAGCTACATATCCTTTGAGCGACTACGTTCATTCTCATTCGTTCCAATACCTTACTCATAACCTCTAGTTCTAGCTGGAGTTGCTGGGAGACGCCGGACTTTGTCGCAACAATGAGTGGCGGATGGAATACCAGTTAGTTTCCTGCTCCGTTGCATGATCTTGACTAATATACTGACTTGAAATTCTATAGTTGAGTCCGATGCGGTATGACTGAATTATGCTTGCGAACCATTGAGATTGGAGAGCTAATTTGAAGCTGTCAGGGTGTCTTTACCTCTCTCATCGAGAATCTCGGCGTCAAAGACGTTCAATTCGAAGAACTCCTCACACTCGACCCATCTGAGCTTCTGTCCTTACAGCCCGTCTACGGCGTGATCTTCCTCTTCAAGTACCCGACTGATCAACCATACGCGACACCCGAAGGACCCCGCGACGGCTCGTTCGACAATGCCGCATCCGAAGACATCTTCTTTGCTGCCCAGACGATTCAGAATGCATGCGCCACACAAGCTCTGTTGAGCGTACTACTCAACAAGACGAACGATGTTGAAATAGGCGAGAAGCTCGGCGACTTCAGAGAGTTCACCATGGTGTTGCCGCCCGAGTTCCGTGGTGAGGCGCTGAGCAACTCTGACCTCATCCGTGAGGTGCACAACAGCTTTGCTCGCAGCAGCCCTTTTGCCGACGAGACAGACAAGACTGGCGCCGAGGCGGAGGATGCTTTCCATTTTATCGCTTATACACCTATCAACGGTACTCTCTACGAGCTCGATGGTTTGCAACCTGCGCCCATCTCCCACGGTGCTTGCAGCTCTGAGGACTTCCCCACCAAGGTAGTCGACGTTCTCCAACGTCGCATTGCACGGTATGATACCACCGAGATTCGATTCAACCTCCTCGCTATGTGTCGAGATCTGCGACAGCGTGCGCGCGACTTTGGGGATGAAGAACTGCTGGCAAGAGAGGAGCGCAAGCGACGAGATTGGATGTTTGAGAATGCTCTGCGAAGACATAACTTTGTGGGCTTTGCAGGTGAGGTGATGAAGGGCGTTGTGCGCAGTAAGATCGCCGAGGGTGGTGACGCTGCCTGTGAGAAGTGGGTGAAGGAGAGCCTAGAAAGGAGGAAGAATGCAGAGCAGGCTATGAGAGGTCGAGCTGGAGGTGGTGACGGCGATGGCGATGTTGATATGTGAGCTTGAAATGCTTAATGAATGTCATGGTGGAAGTAGATACCAGGTTCTGTGACTGAATATTTAGGCAGACGTTCCATGATACCAGATCTACAATACTAAGAGCTGGTGCTTCTTGATAGACGACATATAAGGAGAGTGAAGTCTCCTGTTGTATCACTACACAGCCCGCTTGTCATTTGCAGCATAGCGATATTTATGGCTCATCATTGCTTGTATACGTTACTACATCACATTTGACATTTCAGTATCTTGCCCCCTTATCGGCATTTCCCCTCCCTCCCCTTTCTCTGGTATCGCCAATGCCAGGCTGCACAGCCTACTACTATATACTGCTCTGAGGGCGATACTGACCTTTTCCACTTTCATCATCCAGAAGCAAACATTGTCCCACAATTCCAAAATGAGGCACCAGCTCTCAGAAATTGATCGATACAGAGAATAGAAAGTGTCATGCGTCAAAGTTATTCGTTGTTGAGTCAACGCTCCCATCGTTCATTGGAGGGTGACATAGGCTGATCGTCTTTGCCGCTGGAAGCAGTCCTAGAGCTGCTGTTCTCACGACGATTGTCGTAGTCAAGATCTCTCATGGCATGACCAGAATCACCTGGCTGCTCTTCATCATTCTCCTGGCCAGTGTTTCGACCGTGGCGAATGGCGCGAATGAACCAAGGAGCGCGGCCTGAACCTTTCCATGTCCAGTATTCCTTGAGATCGTACTCGCGAGGCTCAACATAGCCGCGTGTAACCCAGACAATGAGGCCGACAAGACCGTTGAGGACTGCGTAGACGAAAACACCGCTAAGGACTGTTAGTAGGTATGTAAAGGAGGAGATGGGAGACTTACGCGATGAGACCATAGGCTACACTGTAGCTGAAAGGGATGAATGTCATGACGACGAAAGAGGGCAGGACGTCGCCGATATATCGCCAGTTGATCTGGGTGATTTGACGGATCATCATGCAGCCAACCTACACATCCTATTAGCTGTGATCCAATACCAAAAGAAGGAACAAAACCTACCAGAATCAGAGTGCAACCAGTTGCCCAAGGTGGTACAGAGGCAAAGATGGGCGCAAAGAACACGGCAGCGGTGAAGCATAGTCCAGTGGTCATGGCAGTCAAACCAGTTCTTCCACCTTCAGCGATACCAGCACCACTCTCAATGAATGCGGTAACAGGTGAACTGCCCAGCAAAGCACCGACAGAGATGAAGAAAGCATCAGTGCAATACGCAAGAGTTGAGCGAGGAAAGTCACCGTCGCGAGGGTTCACAACACCACAAAAGCGAACCATGGAGTAGAGAGTAGCGGTAGCATCGATAATGTCGACGTAAAGGAAGGTGAAGAGAGCGAGAGCGAATTGAGATGCTGAACCACCAAAGGACCAATCGAGCTGGTTAAGAGTTCTTTCAATAGGGTGCCACATAACAACTTGGCTGAAGAAGTCAAAACGGGAGTCTCCCTCGTCGGTGTGCGGGAAGTACGTGATGGGAGTGTTGCGACTGTGAGATTGTTAGGTGAGATTAGAGGATAAAGGAGGAGAACATACGGCCATGACAGAACAGAAACGAGAGCAATGCCGAGGATGAGGGCGTACTTGACGCGGAACGCCATGAGAAAGGCAGTGACAATACCGCCGCAAAAGACAGCAACCCATAACTACCTGAATAAGCACACGATTTCTAACGGAGGTTAGCCAACTTACCTTGGAACTCGACATCTGCCCTTCTATACAAATGCCAGTGACCTCATCAAGCAGTTCCTGGGGACAACCTCCAAGCGCAAGAGGAGTGGCCTTTCCACCGCCGGTGATAGCACCAATACCGGCAGAGTACGAGAGACCAATTTCAGTGAGGAAAAAGCCGATACCAACGCCCGTGGCAGTCTTGATAGTAGAAGGTATAAGCTTGACAAGCCATTGGCGCATACCCGTGAGAGCAAGGAAGATGAAGATGAGGCCTTCGACGAAGACAGCTGTAAGTGCGAGACGATAAGAGATGGGGCCGCTTCCGTTGTATCCGACAACTTGAAAGGTGAAGTACGCATTGAGGCCCATACCGGGTCTATTAGGAATCAGCACCATATCATTGTGTGAGAAGGCGAGAGACTTACGCAAGGGCAACGGGGAGGTTGGTAAGGAAGCCGAACATGAAGCTTGCCAGGCCGGAGACTGCAGCTGTAGCAGTGACGATATCTCGTCGAATGTCTATTGCATAATCAGCATCTATCTCCCATACTTTTGGGAACAAGTCTGTCTTTACTCACCCTCTTTGCAAGCAACATATGAATCAATCTTGTCACAAGCGTGTCTATCCGTCAAGTCACATACACAAGTGCCGCCAGACTGGGCGAGCAGAGCGGCCTATCTATCATCAGCCAACTAAACCGCGGAAAAAGAGGATCGAGAACCCCTACGTTGACAGCGATGATGTACGCCATAGTTGCAAAGGTTGTGATGCCAGCGCGAACTTCTCGAAAGAAGGTCGCTCCAGCAATCTCTTGAGGCTACAAAGTCATTAGCTCAGACAATTCCCAACACAGACAGAGGGAGCGTATCTTACGTGTCCAGTACCACTGAGGGTGAAGAAGTACCCAAAGGCTGAAGTGGTGACATAGTGGTCAACACGATCAAAAAAGTCACGAAGACCAAAGTATCGGGAGCGGCCAAGATGTTGCGCCATGTCGACATCTTCTTGGTTAGGCATAGGCGTAACGCCTTGCTGTTCTGGCGAGGTTTCCATCTTGAGGGCAATATGCGTTGTGAGATGTTTGCTTTGATGATGCGAAGATGGAGTGGAGGAAAACTGGAAGATAAGAAGGAATAGAGGGGACCAATTGAGTGAGTGATTGTGTGAAGAAGAAATGCAAGAAAGAGAGGAAGAGAGTGAGGTTGGTGGTGGCGTCGATAAACGCTAGGAAGAGGAGGAGGTGACACCAGAAGAAATGAGGAAGAGAGATTCTGTCTTGCGGCGAAGTTGAAGAAGCAGAAAATTATATTATATCAGAGAAAAGCAAAGAAGCTCTAAGTCTCTGGTGTGAAGAGGACGAAACACAAGAGCGGAACTGCAACTGGTAGACACTGGCAGCCGTCTCGCACTGCCAACAACCTCGACGTCAGTCAATATCTACACCTCGAGCCCGATAAGATAAGTTCTCCCTCGTCAGCTTTAGTTACCGAATTAACGGGTATGCATCACAAGACTCGAAGTTCGAGTCCAAGTTGCGAGTTGCGCAAGATGCACACGCACATGCACGCACACGTACAGACAGACACAGCATAAGCCCAGAAAGAACAAAAGGGAAGGGGGAGAACAAGATCTATAAGGCTGTGGGTGGTTTTGGGTACTTTTATGTATACACAGCGTTGAGAATGTTTGCCTTGGTCAAAGGGGAGGGCATGGTTTCCACGGGCCTTCTGTGTAATATTCGTTATCTTGGCTCGAGGGCCGGACCTAGCATTTGGGTCTTGGCTCTTTGTCCGAGGTTATTGTCAAGGTGATGCGTTTGAGGCGTTGTGATAAGTGAACATGCTGGCAAACGGGCCTCATTATTGGCAAGTCTGGGATGAACATTGATTAAGAAAGGAATATGACTTATGAGGATGTATATTTATACTGAACTGATAATTAAGATATAGATGAGATCAAATCCATCTTGACAAGAGTCATTGTATACCTGAACATGGTCAACAGTCCGAGTTGATTCACCTACCACACATATCCTACCCCTGAATTCACCAGAAAAGGGTATACTTCAATGAGATCATCACCCAGGAGGATCCGTTTCCACCACTGAGTTCCTGGTACCGACCCCTAAGGACACGGGTTCAGTGTCGTACAGACCAGGTGTTCGTCCCACCATATGCAGCTCGCCGATGTTCGCGAAGCGAGAAGGCGTCGGGTGTGAATGGTGACAAAAGACGTGGTTGGCTGATACGGATGTGAGACAATACCCGGTATGTCTGTAGCCGAAATGAACTGGTTCTTGCTGGAGTTCTATCGACGTGGGATGCAGGCCGACAACTATTCGGCGGAAGGGGTACACTCATGTGTTTATGCTCGATAATCACACTCGAACATGAAAGAACATAAGGAAAGACATACCTTTCGCCGTATCGTATCGTATGCCCTTCGTCTTAGGTTAATGCCTAATAATGTTGCCGATCATTGGTTGATATCTACTGCACTGAAAGTCGCCCCTTTTCACTTACACAGAGAGCTGGCTGAAAGTCATGTGGTCTTTTCGTGAAACCAGTCGACATTCAGTATATCAATCACATACAGGCAGAGAATATTATACTCTTAATCAGGGACGATTAGCATTGCCCACATGACTTGATGCTGACATTCTTACCAGGCTGTGAGGCCCTCAATGACACCTTGCTGCATATATCAACTCGTCTCAACTTCTGCTGTCACACACTCACCCCGAAATCCACAGTGATTAACTACATTAGGAATATTATTAGAGCTGTTTTAGGCCAGTGAATCAGTGACATGAGTAAACCTTGAGCTGATCATCCCAACACTTGATCTCCCAACTAATCATCGTCCTGTCCACCAAACGCGTATAAGTGACCCTTCAGGACCCCGGGATTACTTCTCACAGCAATAGAACAAACTCTCACATCATTGATACCTCTATAACCACTGGCTCTTTTTTCTCCGAACTGGGACCGACATTCTCGTTTGACACTCGTAATCGCTTGGTGCACCTGACACTGACACGCCGGTGCTCAGCAACTGTCAACCGCACACTTCACTTGATACTTAACAACAGTTTTGACTCTCTCAATACCGTTATTTTGACCTTATATTAGAGGCTAGTAACTCTCTGAAGTCCTCGACCCCTCGTTGGCCTTCACTCCTCAACTTCTTGCAGCCTCCACCCCCACTCCTCCGGAAACACACACATTCATCTCACAACACCACCTCCTTCGCTATCAAGAAATAGAAGATAAAGGCATCCGGTTTTTGTTTCCGAACCTCTTGAGGCTTATACGCATTCTACTTCGTAAATCATTCTTTCACCTAGAATAGATACACTCATTCACTCGACCTACCCACGACACTCCAACCTCATAAACGACAAACAAATCGCCCACCTTAACAATAAGCCTCGACAGAAGATATAAAATCATAGAGCACCAAGCACAATGTTCGACGTCATCTGGGTCGACCCCGACCGCGAGCTCGTCGGCGAGCATCGCGCCAAAAAGGAAATCAAACGCGAACTGAAAAACAAGGAGAGAGAAAAGAAGCAGGAGAACTCGATTCTCAGCTGCTCAATCTCCGTCACAAGCACTCGATCCTCCACAGAATCTCGGTTCGGTTTTCTTCGACCTCGAAATGGCAAACATGCAAAGGGTAAAGAGAAGACTCCCTCGGGGCTTTTGACTCCAAGTCATCACTCCTCACGCTCAAACTCGGGGAGCTATCATCGCTCGGCACTTATGGCAAACCTGTCAAATGTCTCCCTCGGGGCAGAGCGAGCACACGGAGCACACACTCCGGTTTCCACGGATGCGTCGTCTTCACACGTTGTCAAGCGCAACGAAGTCTCACAGCCTCGACAATCCGACTTGGAGAACCCAGACTTGTGTTCAGAGGTGTATGGCTGCTCTGAGCTAGAAGGCGATCACCCTCCTACGTCAACGGGTTCAATGGGAGATAGGTAACTTTATTACTCACCGCGGAAGAGAACACCACTGACCTTCTTGCAGAAACTTCCCTGTCCCGATACTCCAGCCAGAGTCACTCAACAGTCTCGTACCAAGTCTCAATCTTCCCAAAGAACCGAAAGCCCCCATCGTGATCAACTTCCGACCCAACGATCCTGACTCATGGCGCCCCCCCGAAGAATGGGAGTACATCGACCGACAAGCAGAAGAGGCGCGAATGCTTGGGAATCAGGAAGATGTCGAGATGAGCGTTGATGCAGAAGAGACTGTTCAAGTGAACCCGTGCACAGACTTCGAGAGTGTCAAGGACCAAGTCAAGGTTATGGCGGCTTCGAGTCCCAGCATGATTCTTGCACGTATCAAGGAGATCTGGATCGTCACCGACGAGAGGCTCCATGGAGAGTTGAACATTGAGCTGAAGCAATGGATGCTTTCTGTCCTGCACTATCTGGACGTCGAGGCGAGGGATAGTGCTGGTGTTGCTTGCGGTATCACGAATACGTCTGACAATCTTGGGGTATTGGCTCTCTACGAGTCTGAAAGTGAGTGATTTAGTGACGACCAAAGTCGCGTAGTGCTAACAATTTTAGTAACGGCAACGTATCTTGCAGCTCTTCACTCAACGAGAGAAGTATACTCCCTGACAACTGCGTCTTTCCAAAACAAAGAGCTTCCGAACATTCACCCGGTACTAGTCCCGTCCATGACTCCCTCGACACTCCCGATTGACCAGCACTCATTCACCATCGTATATTCGCTCTCTTTGCCCGCCGTGTGCTCTTCACCTGAGATACCAGGGGTACTTAAGAATATCAGTAACCGCCTTCGAGTCGGTGGTTCCCTACAACTCACTCTCATCGACCCGTTACCCTGCGCAAGTACCCTCGGACATTGCATGCGAGCATGGCTTCAAGAGCATCTACTGATCAATCTTGAGCGACAATTCAAGTGCACTAACCCAAGTAGACTGTTCCCAGAATGGATGGGTGATGCTGGTCTGCGTGGCCAAGGAAGCATTCTCACGACCTCAAAGTTCTACGCTGTATCAGCTAGTATTCGGAGCCAAGCCGACGACAGGGACCCTTTCATAGACAGAGTCACTTCTGAGAGAGAAGTGAAAGCAGAAGTCCGTAGCATCATCGGTCGTCTGCTCTGGATGGAAGTATGGGGCAGTTTCGTCACTGGGGATAAATGGTGGTGGGAAGACGAAGGCTGCGTCAACGAGTGTCTCCAGCTGGGCACAGTTTGGGAATACCACATGATAGATGGCGTGAAGCAAGGCCAAGAGGAAATTCCAGAAGAGGTAGAAGACCTCGAGAAGTTGGAGCACTAGAGATCAGAAAAGATGATAGACGTTGCTGATTTGTGCTTTTGCGCTACAGTTTCTTCTATCCATGCTTCATTAGAAAAAGAGAAGAATCAGGGGAAGGGGCCTCGACTAGAGGACGATGCCATATTATGG
The DNA here is from genome assembly GCA_012932015.1 of Fusarium acutatum. Classification (NCBI taxonomy): domain Eukaryota; kingdom Fungi; phylum Ascomycota; class Sordariomycetes; order Hypocreales; family Nectriaceae; genus Fusarium; species Fusarium acutatum. The sequence continues at coordinate 71,096 of JAADJF010000053.1, forward strand.
AAAGAAAGGGTTACAAGGCAAGGATAGGTGTAAGTTCGGATTTGTTCAGAGAGATAGAAGCAAGTTTTTATTTTGAGATTAGCCAGTGAGGAATTGGGACAAGATTTATATGTAAGGGGACTGTATGATCAGACGAATGGTAGAACAATTCAAGATAGAATTCATGGCATACTCTGTTAAATGCCACTTGTCCGAACTAGTATCTTATAACCTTGACCGTGTTTCGTAATTCAAAATTCTTGCTCAATTCTTCTACGCTTGTATCCATAACATTTGACATCGGCTGACCTGATCTTTTGTCTGAATATTTGCCTTTACACCCAAAGATGTCACTAGTTCTATTTCCCAGGCTGCTTGTGCATCATCTTCACCCACGACCTGTTGGTCAGAATCATCCAAATTTTCATATGCCTCTTCACTGACTGATTCTCCATCTTCAAATTCCCATAAGTAGCCGTATTTCGATGGGATCTCCCAAACCGGTGTTTCGAGTTCTTTTTGCAACTCTAGTAGATGATCCTCTACATCTTCTGTTGCCAATTCCCATTCTGCGTGCTGCATTCGCTTATCGACAGCTCGATACCAAGAAACCAGACTTCCACGCTCCCATAGTTTCTCTTTTTCGACCAATAAGACTAGATGTTCTCGTGCGACTGCAATGTCCTGCTCTTGCAACGCGCCGAGCACTCTCTCAGGATTTTGAATATCATTCTGTAGGGCTTGATCCCGAACGCCTTGATAAAGCTCGACAAAAGCATCTTGCTCAGCGAGGACAGGCCTACGAACTGCTATCAGCTCCAATCCAGTTGTAGCCTGAGAGGTTCTGACGAGATCATCAAAGGGTGTGTCGCCATCTGAGCCTTCCTGATATGGGCCAAAGCCGGATAAGTTCAAGACAGAAAGAAACTCAAGTAATCCTAGTGAAGCGTTCTTGGCTGCAAGATGCAACAGGTTTCGAGATCTGGAATTAGAAATATCGACAGAGCAACCTGCATTTACCAAACCTCTGGTAACTTCCAATTTATTAGAAGTAATTGATTGAAGAAAAGGGGTATTCCCTTGATTGTCTAGTGCTTCGAGGTCAGATCCTGCCATGAGAAGCATCTCAATGGCTGCTTCGATGCCTTGATGACTGTTGTTTTCAGATTGGGTTAGCCAATGAAGTAGCGTGTCACCAAAAGCATCTCGATGCTTTACAGATGCTCCCGCCGCGAGCAAAAGGCTGATGACCTGGGGGTTGGCTTTACTCGAGGCCCAATGCAATGCTGTCACGCCGTCGTCATTGCACAAATCAACTTTAGATTTGGACTTGAGCAACAGTTTTACAGACTCGACGTTTTCTAAATTGACTGCGACCATGAGAGGAGTCCATCCATCGTACGATTGTTGATTAACATCAGCTCCTGCAGAAATGAGAACTTCCATGGACCTGAATTGGTTCCTCCGGATTGCAAGATAAAGAGGAGACTCGCCAGCGTCGTTAATCGTGTTGATAGCCCAAGGTTGCTCTTTCAATGCTTCTTGCAGGTCCGCACATTGCAAGATCGCCTCGTGAACCTTGGTCATTGCCACTTCAGAAATATCTCGACAAAGATCAAGAGACTCTTTGAACAAGATGAGTCCGTTTATCGTTGAGTTCATAGTATCGTAGTGATACGGCGGCGGCGATCGCGACACGTCTATCATTGTTCAGATAACTAGGTAACTTCAACAACCGACATGATAAAATACTGACCTGGGTAACCCAACCTCAGTCAGGATATTCTTCCATATATCTAGAAGAGCCTCTAGAGAGGGGTAAAGTTGTCTATTGAGAGAATACTGCTTATGTTAGCGCACACTGGCTGCTCAATGGGGACTGGGGAAATTGACCAACCTCTATGAGTCCCATGCCACAAATATCCGTGTCATGAGGGTAAATTCCATACTCAGTCACTGATCTCCTAGCTACTTGGCTTGAGCCTTCTTGGTTAGCCCACACCACAGAGTTGTCTCCAATCAATCTAAAGGGTCGCAGGGCGCAAGCCAATCCAGTGAGGCTGCTATAAGACGCACAAATCTTGAATGTCCTGATGAGAAACCATTTCGGAACTTGGTACTCCATTCTTAAGGCCATGGATTCCATGCAGTGACATCCTGGATACGAACAATCCTTTCGAGACGAGCTCTTACAACGCACAAGCCAGGATCCAAGGAGTGAGTGCATCCAACCAGAGCTTCGGTACTGGCTCTCAGACAAGTGGCACCGGCACCGGCAGGTCGAATCAGATGTCATTTTATGAGTCGAAAACATAGAATTTATCTGCAAAGAGTCATTAATATATTCCAGACTGTTAGTATGATCATCGCCGATAACTACTGCGTCTGACTCCGATGTATGAGAATCGTGAAGTTGTTGAACTGATGCATGAGAATCGTGAAGTTGTTGAACTGATGCTGGATTCTCTATTTTTTCTGGTAGCCGCGGAGAACTTGGAGAGCTTATATGCATCGTATACAAGTTTATCATCATCTGTCTCATTTCTGCCTGAAATCTGTTCACCTGTCAATACAGAGAGCCATAGCTGGATTCTATATGTGGTACACTCACCGAATATCGCTGGATACGCGTGACGAGTTCAGAGCAAAGTGAAGAGTTTCTTTGGCTTGGCTCATCCTCTGTTGAAGCTTCTTGATGCCGTTTTTCTCTACAAGCCAATTTCTCTTCCTCGTTTTATTCATCTTATTCCCCTCTGGGCCACTCTCGCGAGAACACATCCGTAATAACACTTCGAGTTCTGCAGTGATCTCATTAAGATTTCGCGCTGCAGTATTGATAAGACCTTGTTCCAGTGCTGTGGGAGCCATTATCGAGACAGCCTGCGCTATGGATTTGATCATGTCCAGCTGAGAACCGTACGTTAGTCTAGACCACAGTAAAGAAGCTAGAAACCAACTTCCTCCATCAGATAGTCAAAATCTTTCTGAATATCCGGGGTTTCTCGAAAAAGAGAGACGGCATGCTTCCCAGCTGCCAAAGCCTGCACTACGGCGATGGAGCTGGCCACAGCACCAAGGACCTCCATCGTGGGTGACAAATTGTGTTTGTTCGCAGAGATGACTTGTCTAGGTTCGGATTCGAAGTCTTCACAGAGAGAAATAAGAATTAGGCATGGAAGAATTAAGGTGATCTGAGCTTGAGAAAAAGGGAACGGAGCTCAGAATGCCTACTTGGTTGGGCGAACCACCCACCAACCACCAATCAGGTGTACATATTCACAGCCTCGACGAGCGAACATAGCCAAGGCATACTGAGACAAAAGTGATGAGATTTGCCTGGTGGGAGGCTGAGAGCTGACGTTTTGTGTAACAATCCCCAAGCCTCAGACAAAATAATGCAGCTTGATCTGGAGCATTGAGAGGAGATTGAATTGGCAGATTTATACCTGCTTGAAAGACAAATCGAAAATATATATCCTTGCTTCTTTCCTCGACTCTGATTTCTTCTATAGGTGAGTATGAACAAATATAGCGATATCATTTCGATATTACGCCTTGATAGAATAACTGACGGTGGCTAATGCCCGAATATCACTGATGTTTCCAAAGCATACTGAGCTATAAATTAACGAACGCCAAATTATCACATGACATTTCAACTCTTCACAAAGTAATAAAAGTAGGCATCGCCCTTTTTCTTCAACTAAAATTGTCCGGAACCCAATTGGATCCTGAAAAGCCACATCAGGCGAGTCTGTGGATGGCTTCATCTTCCCCGCAAACTACAAAAGCCCATATCCAACCAAGGCGTAAAATACAAATGCATCCCTCTTTCCCCCGCATTTTTCACAATCCCTGACCCTTCAAGATCATACGATGCCCCCACCAAGAATCTACCTTCATATCACAGAACAAAAGTACGGCTTATAAGTCGAGACGACAAGCCCACCCTTGGGGAGGCAGGAGAACTTAGGACCTCTTTTGTAAGTGATGAAAAAGACTTGGGTAAGTTTAGGATACCTTAGAGAGCCTTTAGACCAGTTTATGTTAGCTTCTCAATTTACTGTCAAGAGTTTTCTTTCTCCCTGAGGCCACCCTTGGCAAGCCACTGTCGATATCAAAGGGACCTTAACTCAAGTCCCCATGCCACATCCTTGACGCCATCGTCCTTTCTAGCCCCAGATTTCGCATCATCTGTCAATCTGATTGCGTGAGTGCGTTCCGGGGTCAAACCTGTCAGTGCTTCCTCCGGACGACCGGGAATGCACCGTCGAGACATGGATATCAAGCCATCATGTCCTTGCAGGTGCTAAACTAGTTCTACCCTACCTCGTGTTCCGCTCTTGACATGAGGGAGTCACACTCCAGCCACGTGTGTTGAGTAACTGATTATCAAGCTTAAAATAAAGTTGATTCATACTCGCGTGGCAGATGTTAGTTTTTGAAGCACAGTGCTGTATCACAAGATGGGAAAGGAGACACATTCGATCTGTGGTAAAAGCACGTAAATGGCTCTCAGACTTTGATCAGCATTTAAATACTATCTGTAACAATACTGGGGTATCCATTATCCTCCATCTTTCGACGCTGGTGAAACCAACAAATGTCTCCCAACAAACTCCCCCTAGCTGTCTGGAGCACGCCTTGACCATCAAAGTCGTGTCTTCATTATATATAGTAACAAAAGAAGAAGGGTATCTGCAGCGTCGTTTCCAAGCAGGCCCTTAGAACTGTTATACACGCACGTTGTCTCTCCGCTCATCGTCTGAAGTCGGCCGGCTCTCGTTGGCCAATTCAGTCATGCTTTCCGTTTCGAACTTATTCGATCGTCGAAACTGACCGAGGTTGTGTCGATGGTGGCTGGTCATTGTCCTTGCGTTATTAGCCCCGACCTCTGGTGCCATGCCGCCAACGAGTTCTGTCACATCCGGCCTTCGACCCATACGTAGGTCGGTAGCCAAGTTCTTGCACGCACTCCAAGATGTGACCATGTAGATGAGGGCATTCCAAAAGCCCTGAAGAGGTAGCACGAAAGCACTCATAAACTCCAGAGGTACAGATGAGTTTTTGGTGTGGAATACTGAGTACACACGGTTGGCGCTTGATGGAACCCATGTGATCAAGATGGCTGTGAAGAACAGCAGGGCACACTTTGTGTATTGCCATGCTGCATTGCTGAGTTCTCGATTCCTCCTTCGAGCAGGATTACCTCCTGATCGCTGCTGCTGCTGCTGTGCAGGAACTTGAACACTCGCCCGTGTCTGTTGTCGTTCAATAGGGAGAACTTCATGCCCGACGTCCCCAGAGCTAGGCTGCGCTGAGATGTGAACCGAGTATGCATTGGAGCTAGGGTCACTAGGGTCGGGAGCTCGGCGGCCCCCCATGGGCTGAAGATGAATCGCATTCGGAGTAACGACCTCTGTGGTGACTGAAACCTCTGTGGTCTTAATGGTTCCCAGATGATCTCCAGCCCCATAAGTCAGATCTCGATCGGTGGAGCTAAAATCATCCAGCTCCTGTCGCTTGCGATAGATGGTGCTACCAGCACGGATGTAGATAAAAAAGGTAATGGCAATGACAACCCTGTAATGGTCAGCGGCAACTCTAAAGCCAAATTGGAACATGTACTTACCAGACAGGTCCGTAGAAAGTGATGATACGCCAAATATCCCACTCCATACTCACCCAACACCACAGTGTGGCATTACCATACATTCGGTGTCCCTCCTCGTTCTTGATGAAGATGTATACGAAGGCTGGGACGAAAGGAATACCGTAACATCCGATGAGATAAGGAATCTCCATCTTCCGTAATCTTCGAGCATCGAACTTGAAATAAAATGTCAGGTAGACATTGATGGCCATGGACAGGGTCCAGAAGGCATCGGCAGGCATGAACCTAACATATGTTAGTGTCTAAGAGCTTCGGTGTGGTGTAAGTGAGTGTACATCTGGATAAGGAAGGCCTGGAATTGGCAGCCCACAGAATTTGGTGAGCCTATATATGATCTTGACATCAATGTACCGACATTGGTCATCATGTTGCCAAAAGAAGCATAAAAGACCAGTCGGTTGATGGGTTTATGAAAGGCCTTGGATGACAAGAATGTGGCGATAATGAAGAGTGAGCCGAGTAGTGAGAAGACAGAACATGTCCGCTCAATGATGCTCAGAGCGCGGAGCTGCGAGTTTGAGAGATGTTCGGCGGAAGACATGATTAAAGTACCGAGACTCGAGAGAATGGACGGTAGTTAACTTGGGTCTTGGTGGTGAACACCAAGCAATTGGTGGTTCTCGTCGTCGAGCCGTGGTGGGGATGGAGAGTCGGTTTTATCGATAGTTCACCATTCTTCCAGCGTCTACTCAATATTTATGATGAGGTGTCGTTGGATGAAAAGAGGGAGACGCAAGTAAAATCCAATGCTTTATTGTCGGCCCAAGGTTGGTTGGTTGGTCAGGTGTCCTCGATATAGAAGGAGCGTTGGCATGCGCAACGGTCAAGTCTAAAAGCGTTCGAGGCTAGGTTGTGTCTAATAACAACCAACACTAATACCAATGATTGCACATTCAGGACAAAGGTGCTATTCCAAAGCGTGGCAAGCAAGGAGGAAACTATGCAGTGACCAAGGGGGGATGATTGGGTTTATAAAGAAAACTGCTGCAGATCACTATTGCATACACAATGTTAACAAAGAGGAGGGCGAGCAAGATGATGATGGCGGGGGGCGAGGGGGGAAAGCAAGATAAAAGTAGTTAAAAGAAGAAGTAAGTGATAATTAGTCTAACCAAGAACCCGGCACAAAGGAAGACCTGCTAGGTAGCATGTAAAGGAGGGGGGAAGTAGATCTGTATGTAATATGGCTCGCGGGGAGACAGAGAGGCGAGGGCATGGCATGGCATGCGTATGCCCAAAGAGGAACACGGACAGAGCAAGACAGACACAGACGGTGGTGATATTGGCGCTTATGCTTATGGCATGGGGTGTGGGAGGGTACAATAGACAAGTGATGAACTCGACGAGGATCCCCTGTAACCCTTGAGCTGAAGAAGGACAAGCCTGAAGAAAGTTGATGTCTTATCCATGTCCCGGGGAATGCATGGGGATGAGAAATCTGTAAGACGGGCCAGTCCAGTTTGGGCCCCACAGCTGCTGATGTGGTAGATCCTACAGCAAAAGAAAGAGAGCCAAAAAAGATATGGAGATCCTTGAAGAACGGACATGTTGCCGATACCGATAAAGAGACGTAAGCAAGTCATACATTTACCCAACGCCTCCTGAAGCCAACAGCATGGGAGAAGGATCAAAGTTTCAAGCCACGGCGTTCTCGCCTAAAGAGGTATGATAGCACAGCATCTTGTGTCAAGTCTGCACAGCGAGGGTATCACAGAAACAAGAAGAGGGGAGTGAGATCTTCTGTTTTGATCAAGTCAAGTGATGATATTGCATTGGCTTAGACTGAGAATATCCCAGCATCTGCTGAAGATCCCCCAGAAATGATAATGGAACCATGCTTGCATGTCCCGGGCATGGGGAATTAAAACCACGCATGTCAAAGATTAGAAAGTGGTGAGTGATATTGGTAATTGGTTGGTCGTCATCTGTTGGACCAGAAGTGAGAGAGTGAGAGACGAAAGGGTGGCGTCCAGCCCAAGATCTTCACAAGTGGAGAGGGATTGTGGAGTTTAGTCCAGTTTGTGGAGAGACCCCACTAACTTCACTGGCCAAAGTCTGGAAAATCATTCAACTCATCTCATCTCAATCAGTGCAAAACACAACATTTGTGTTGGTCAGCAGTGGATTCAAGATGAGCATTGACATTTTTTTCTGAATCAATTAATAAAGGCCAGATCGAAAAAAGAAGGCGACAACGCATCTGCCGTCATAGTTTCAGGAACGGCGCCCCGTTTGCCGGCCCTTCTTTTAGCTGCCTTGACGGCTCACTCACCACACACGGCACAGACAGAACCCCCTGAACATCCCCTAAAAAAAACCCTGGGCTAATGTGTGAAGGACAACCTAAGGCATGGACCAAAGCCTCCTATCAAAGGATTTGCAGCTGACATCGAGTCAACTCTATGTATGAAATGCTCCGAGCACATGGCCGCCATGCACTTTGGTAGTAAAGATCATCGCTGTCAGTGGATTTTGTTTCAATTGACTTATTCATTCACTGTCTGTTCGCATGTGCTAAAATGCTTCTCTCCTTCTATCTTGGTCTTGGCGCTGTATATCCTGATATCCCCATCGCAGAGACCCTCCCCCAGATTCTTCTCTCTCGATGTCTTGTGTAAGCTCCTTTCCATCGTCGACGTTGCACTTGGCACGCGGGGCTTCTGCTGCGTCGACTGGCTTGGCTTGGCTTTAGGGGGACTCGGTTGCTGTAGACGCTTGGCATCTGGGGGAGAAGAGACAAAGAGACGAGAGCGAGATATGGGGAACGGTAGATGGGGGGAGAAAGAGAGGGTCTGGAATTAACAAGAGCCGACGATCACCTTTAGGACTTGTAAATTAAATCAATAACGCGAGTCGTTGAAGAAAGAGAGTGGATATCTCAAATGCCTTCTTTTCCGTCCTGTCTCCAGAATCAAAACTCACCGAGCACTCACCGTCCGCTAACACGCACATCACACTGACTAACGAGCCGTATATGCCGAGGAACCTATTCTCGATTCGTCCTGTGTCGTCCAACTCCAACGTCGCTCGCTGTCGCTTTGACCGCCAGGTGGAACTTGTTAATGAGCGAGTCCGCTTGGCTTACGCTTGCCAAGCCACTCAAGCTCAATGGCAGATATCGTCTTTGTCTTGTGTCATATGAACTCCCTTTAGCTGCATCCTTCACGTGAAGCCGAAGACAGTTGAAAATCGTTATTTCCACACGCCTCACTTTTCCCTCTTCTGTCTATGTTTTATAGTCTAATTAATTAATGACTCAAGTCCAGCCAAATGTTTCTGTTTCCCCCCATATGAACGCCTCTGCCGTTATCCGGCAGAGCCTTTTACTCGCGCCGGTTGATTAACCACGTGCGTTGGATGAGCATCATTCCCATGCTTGGAAACGATCACTGAGAGATGCCACGCGAGCAACAAGGCGAGACAGGGCAAGACAAGACAAGGCCTGCTGCAGTAGGTAACATGTCGACTATCGTGTCACATCGTTTGCATGAGAGCGGTCTGCTTGTTTCCGCTATCCCAGTATCAGTTGCAGTGCTCAAGCCACCTCAAAATCGGTTTGTCCTAAAGGATCAAGTTACCCGTGAGCTATATCATTATGCCACGTTTTTGATATCAGCCAAGATGGTGTCGTGAGGTCTAGATTTGGGATTAGATCCTCCTATAGCACCCTCTTAAACAACAAGTGTGTGGTATCGTGCCATCACAGACGCAAGCTGACGGCACAGTCTCGAATCCTTGTCGCATCAACCTTAAGACCCTGGATTCTATGCTTCTCTTTGCCCATTCTTTTTACTTATCCCGCCCGCTGGACTGGCATCCATCTTAATCTGGCCCATTGCATTTGCTTTTTGTCGTCCCCGCATCACATCACATCTTATCACATCACAATCCACTCTGGTGGGACTGTGATAGCAATCCAAACTCATTCGACAATCTCAGATTTCTCGTAACAAACCCCAGAATCTGGGGTGGCGAAACCTGGGGTATCTTGCACCATCTGGGGTTTCTTGGCTATGACCTCTTTGACTGCCGCTCATTCATCGTTTTGGCAACTGAGCACCGAATTCTTTGCCCTGAAACGTTAGCTCCCAGTGGTCAGGCAGCCAATTAGTCTTCAAACATTGACGCACCAACACCGGTCAAATTAATGCCATAAGGCGCGTTCCAGCTAGCCTCCATTTTGTCCAAGTTAGCCTGTCCGGCTAAATAAATGCACCAACGATAGCCTCATTTCTGAGCCATGCGTCGGAGCTTCTTCTGTAAACATCAATTGACTTTCTCGCCTCGTAAGGCGCAGATACTTACAGGCTCTTTTGCATGTTTTCTTTCCTGTGCCTCAGGTCAAGTCAATAGCTCATGGCCTCTGAATCCTTCGCAGTTCCATGACAATGGAGTCACTGAGCTTACCCCTTTTCCACATCCTTTCGCCATATTAACATGTCCGTTATCGCACTCTCTGAACAAGGAGACTCTGCCAAGCTGTCTGATGAACAAGTTCCAGACTCAACTCACGAACTAGAAGTTCCGGAGCTTCAGAGCCAGGCACCTGATCTAGTTAGCCTCCACGTTGCACCAAGACCCCGGGCATATCCTTGTTGTCGAGATTATGCTTCAAACTCTGTTTCTTCTCTAAATCCTCTCATCGAATCCATCGATACGTGATACCATGTTCTCCCTGACTAGGATCCCCTCTGTTGCCTCCCGCCCCCCCCAGCCCTCAAAACACGATGTTTTGTAGTTTCCTGGTCAGCGAAGCGAAGTCATCGTAAGCACAATGGACGGCTTGACGCATCAAGGGCAGGTAGCACTGCCACATGGATGTCGGGGTGCACGATTCGCATCACATAACTAGGCCAAATGGATAATGTCGTTTCAGATGCATCGGACTTTGTCATCTTCGCGATTTGTCTATCATGTTCCTTGCATCGGACTCCAACTCTTTCCTTCCTAGGCAGGGTTCGCGGTGGCTCCCGGTTTGTGATGCTCGTAGATCGATTCGCGACAAAGCCTCTTTAAAAGACTGATTGACAATGCTACAGTATTAGGACCGAGGCCTTCGAGAGCCTCTGGCTCGTGTATCACCTTGATATGTAATCAATATCTTCCTGAATATGCTCATGGTTTCGAGGAAAGCAGATCTCACCCTGGTTCTCCAAGAAACTTCAAGATCCTTTTGCAAATATCACGGCATCGCCGAAACTCTGACCCGAGTCCCTGGCCACAAACAGGCATGCTGCTATAAACAGTCACTTCCATGTTTGCCCAGAAAACCCCTCGAGCCTGAATTCCTCTTTTTAGTCATAAGAACTCAAAGTCTGCACCGGCTTCGATGCACCCGTGATGGCTCCAGGGTCTTCACCGTTTAACCTTCTGCCATCTTCCGCACCGAAGGAGGCTGGGTTGTTACGACTGCGGATTGACAGCCCAAATGGGAAGAAATTCCCTTGGCTGTTACTTGTCTCTACTTTCTCGCTTCTTCCTCGTGAGTTCGCTGTGAAGTGGTGAATTGCTCTCAAAATAGAAATGCCGAAGCACCAGCGGAGGAAACTTGGTAATATGAGAAGATGCCAATGAATACAAACTGTTTTTAAGCCCAAGTCGGAGATATGGTAGAACTCCGTGGCAAAATGATGCTGTTTTGTAACCAGTCTGGACATATAGATACTTCAATGGCTTCAATCAAGACAAAGAGCGCAATACAGGCTGGATATGGGGACAGCCATAAACAATCACCGGCCCCTTTGCGTGCTTTAGAAGTAATAAATATGTAAGGACGTGATTTGAACTCCTTTGTAATGAACCGCTGTTTGGTACATAGAACAATGAGGAGTTACCCTATGCATCCACAGTCACCTGGGAATGATATGAATTGCACCATTTCGCAGCTGATTTCTTAGATTACCAAGGAACACGGAATTGTAACTCATATGTGATTAGGTACCTTAGGGTGCACATCTCGTTCTTGATGATATTTGACTAGTCATAGTCTGAATGAAGCCTCAGCAAACAAAAGACATCCAGGCAAGATAACTTTATTCTTTCATCAAAACACCAGCCTAGGCTAGGCTCCACCATGAGAAGAAAGGTTAACGAAGCAAATCGATGGGGGAATATCTGTGAATGAAGTCATCTGCGAACTGACTTGCATCTCTTGCGACTCGTGATGTGATGTCCAACTCACCCACATCCGCCTCTGATGATCAGCTCAGAATCAAAGTTTTTTCCGAATCACGACACGATAAAGGGATACGAGAACTACCAGAAACTGGCAAATACTTCCTGTTAAATACTGAGTCCTCCCACGTCATCATCACTATGGTCAACAGTGTTCAGGACGATATAATATAACCTTGATCATTATGTCCAAGGGACAACGGGCAAGGATTCCTGCCAAAGCCAATAAGACGTTCAGAAAGGCAAGTCCAAAGTCGAAGCCAAAGTCACAGTCACATAGGTACTTGATTGAACCCAAAGGACGATCTTATGCTGACCAGTAGGTCAACAACCGTCGAGAACCCCCAAAAGGGCCAAGTTTGCGACTCTATCTGGAACACGTTGATAGCACTGCATAACACTATCTTCAATAAGCGTAAAAATATCCCGGCTGAGGTGCAAGAGTTCTGCTATCGTATTGGTATCCTACATACACGCGTGCTCGAGTTCACCTTGGAGGTTGGTATCGATGGACAAGATGGAGAATGCATGGATTGGCAATGGGAACCAACGATTCCCGTTCACCTCGTTCGTACCGTCTATGAAGAATCATCTTATCCTGAGGAAGCGGTCGCGATCCCTTGGCATATGAGCAATTCGCAAATACCTTAGGGGATGCAATGTCACGATAGACCTTGCCATTATTCAATATGACCGCAACTTGAAGTCAATGGTACTTGGGGATCATTTGATTCGAGATATGAATTCAGGGGAAATTGTGTCTGAGTTGAAGATTTAGCATTGTTAGTCTAGGAACAGAGTCTTCTATACTGAGTTCATAAGCTTCACTGCCCGGCAAAGAAGTGTTGACCAACTGCGTGGAACCTTTTCAGAGACGGCGTTAACACGCTGGGATCGATATCGGCAAAGTAAACTCATGGTGCACTTTGCTCATGCCTCAATTTGCTTCAGCATAAGAGAAACTACATAGAACACCCACTAGCCACTCTCACTTTCCATAGATGAGCTTCTGGCGCTCTCTATACCTTGGGCACTTACCTTCGCCTACACGGTATCCCAACAAATGAATCTAGGAAGGTAGTAAAATATCCCCTTGCTATTATAAGTAAGGGGACCTCCTTCTCTCATATGAACAATCCTATCAAAGCCAAACCCTCTATCATCTCCCAACTCCTGGCTTCAATTCCATTCCAACACTCAAATAGGCGAATCTTTATATCTGCATTTTACCGTTACCTCTCGTCATTCTATCTTTCAATCATGGAATATGTAGGACCCAGAACAGTTGTAGCGGCAGCCACGGCAGCGGAAAGTCCTACGATCCTTCCACGTACCTATAACCACACGACTCTTCCAAGCAACACCTATTCTTCCGATCAATCTCGTGATCCATCGCTCTCTAGCCGTCCTTCTTTGCCTTGGACCCCTTACTCTGACTCTTCGATTGGGCTAGACAAGGACTCGATCGATGACCATCATCCACGATTATCGCATGTGCACACTCCGGAATCTTCCCATGGGACAAGGCCACCATCAGTAAACGAGGAAGCCATGCGCTATCATCGAAGACGGCAGGGAAAGTTCAAGATCCCTGAAGAAAGGTTCAACCCAAGCGACCACTACAGACGTTCTCATCGTGGACGCCGTGGTCGCCATGCTCACGCTAGCCATCGTCAACCGCAGCGTAACGAAAGACGTAATAGCGCAAATACAGGATGTCTACGATCTGCCAAGCATACCGAAAACCCAGCTGACATAGTCCTAGAACCTCAGCCAGACAAAACCAAGGTTGTAGGTGACAACTTGACCAAGAAAACTAAGAACAATGGCCCGACTTGGCGACGTATCAGTCAAGGCTTAGGACTCAGGAAATCCAAAAAGAAAGAACAGACAGAAGAACAACCACCTGTTGAAGCTGAGGATGCACCGAGGAAAAAGAGCAAGTGGAAGTTCTGGGCCAAGCAGCCACCTGGTGATGATTCTGAGGCTAGTGATGCTCCCAGGACGTCAGACCCCAACGAGGAACCTATGTTTTCGGTCACCTCAGATTCAAGACCAAGCTTACTGGAAGCGCATGAAGAAGCACCTATTTCTGTTCACCTACATGCTGTAATGAGACGAGTATCCAGAGGAGAGTGATTAGAGGCATTCGTTGGAACAGAATTAGACCAGTCTGGATAATCGAAGGATACAAAGGATTAGAACCTCTAATTCTTTCTCTAGTATAATCATATCTACCTAGTAATTATGAGATACCAAGTTGCTGTGCTGTGATTGTGACAAGTGCCTCAGTGCGGATATGAGCAAGGCAACGTAGGATACAACTTAGTACCAAACTCCTGGCCCTCTCAGGAGATCATGGCTTATCAGAAACATCGAAGCGCCTCGGAAAGTTAAGGCATACCATATTTGGCGCTAAATAGTGTGAGGCTTGGGCCGACCCAAGATCGATATAGCCTTCAACACCAACATGAGGTACCCCAAGGCACGGAACCAGCAGTAAGGTATGGAGGCCAATTTGTTCTAGACCTCAGGCTCTCAGCTCAAGTTGAACAAGCCGATCTTTACCCTCGTGAAAATACCAGCATGCACGTCATGCCCAAACCGGTGCAAATCACCCCCATTCAGCTGTATAGCAGAGCCGCACAAACATCACGATCTGTTCTCCTCTGACCTTGGAAATCCGAGCATTATCGCAATGCACCCTTTCCAATTGCTTTATGACGTCGGGGACGGCTCGAGGGGATGATCCCCCACGAGAAGGGCTTGGTGGAAGACCGGTATAAAGCGGCTTTCGAAGGGTCTGGCCTGGAAAACGTGGGGAAGTATGTTTTGCATGTGGTTTGATGGTTAGTCTGGTGATTGTACTGTGCTGATATGGGGTCTGCTCTACTGATATGGGTCTGGGCTATCTGCTGTTATTTGAGAGTGAATTATGGTTCGATTTCTGTTTCATCTTGATAAACTATCGATAAAAATAGGCAGACTCTGCTTACGGCGATGACCTGCATTTGCATTGTAAATGTCGTGATCGTTTACTCTCATAAACAAGATGTGCACATTTACAAGCGTCCTCACATCATCCCGTCCCGTCCCCCAGCCTTACGGGGTAAAATGCTAAAATGGGGGAATCATTGTTAGTCAAAACACTTGGTCATCCATCTCTAGCACACCTACAAACAGTACAGTACAGTGCATTTTGAGGAGATTAATTGTGTTTTGCTGCTACTGCACGGGCGCTTTGTCTCAGCACCTCAGCTGCACATAGAGTCTTCGCCAATCAATCCAGAGCGTCTAACACATTTTTGTAATTTACCAAACCAAAGTCTCATACAAACCTACGAGCCAGAAAAACAAATCAGACTTGCCTCAGTGCCACGACATCACAAATGAGACAGTAAGAAAATGACGCCCATTTTCCATACAATGAAACCAACCAAGCCAGACCAAACCAGAAAATGAAAACCGAAATCAAAATCAAAATCACAAACGAGGAGGTAGTTCCTAGTCACATGCCTCCTCATCTCGGCCGTTTGATGCACACTCCCCCACCTTCATTTGGGCGAACCGAGAGGGGCTTGGATGGCGTCCAAGTACCAGTACAAACAAGCAGTTCCTTTCTTCCGTCGCTAGACGGTCAAAGTGGAGAAATTTGGATCTTCCCCCCGCGAGGCTCGTCCCGAACCCTCTCATCTCGTGGCCGCAGGCCCACCGTTAGAGCTTCAGGACCCGCCTCTTTGCGGGAACTATTCATTCGTGGTGGGGAAACTACAGTATGAAAAAGAACAAGAATTACAATGGAATGGTTCGAGCCATTCTCGTGACAATTCAGAGGCCATTTCCACTACTTGGTAGGTAGCTTCTCTCTATAAAGATCAACAACACCCCAAATCATCAAAACATCACGCATACATAATAATACACTACGCAAATAATAATGATACTCGCCTCCACTACTCAAAACACCATACGCCAACCGGTCAAATATCCCTTATTATCTTCACCTTTTAACAAAAACTTTAACCAATCTACATGCTCTTTCCATAATACCAGCCCAAGGGTATAAACATCCGGATACATTACCTCCTTTCTCAAAGTCCAATAACAACAAGAATGGGGTATATGACATCGCTTGCGCCAGAAACAAACCAAAACCCGCAAACGTTAACAACAACACGCTGAAAGAAGAGAAAAAAAAAAACAGACTTAAGAATACCGTGCCGACCTAGGTTTCTGCCTAGTCCTGTTTTGCACCAGACTGTAACTGGTCTGCTCAGATCTTAACCTGAAGATAAGCAGATAATCATCTTTGACCGCCAAATGGAAGCCGAAACTGATTTTGACACAAATGAAAAAGAAGGGAGAGAAGGGAAGCAAAAGTATGGACATAACAGAAAGAAATATAGCAGTAGCCTCACAGCATTGGCAATCTCGTCACCAGGTAGAGTGTGCGACACTGCTCGAAGTCAATAGACTCTGTCTACCGCCCGACACGCCTGGGGTATAGGTCACTGCCCTTGAAAGCTGGTTCGTTCCAATTCTTGAACCGTCATTGGAGTGTTCGCTTGTTACAAGCTGCATCATATCTTCTGGTAGTTCTGCACCCTCGTCGTTCCACCAATAGTGCAGTACATCACTCTGCCAGCGATCAAGATCACGGATCTTGAGTCCCCGGCTCTTGGTGAAGGTCGTATGGAGAAGTAACGCATTCACTGACGATAGCCTAAGCTGGTGCAAAAGCCATCTATTAATAAAATCACCCTTGCCACCCTCACCATGATCCAGCATGAGCCGATCGATGGAATACTCTTTGGACGCGAGCTGCATGCGGCTTGGTTTCACCGGGTCAGTCACCGGTAGGGCTGCTGCTGCCTTGAGTGCATCACGCGGTGTGAGGGGGAATTCGTCAGCCATAACGTGTTCAGGCTGGCTCAGAAGAACAGGGAATGTGGGATGTGCAAGATCTGTCCGGCTGCGTAGGATGACGGAGGCGTCATCGAGTTCTATGTCCTCATATCCATTTTCAGGATTGAGAAGATAAGCAACGCGTGACGACAAATGCTTCTGCATCACTCCTTTTTCCTCACACAACTTTCGGAGATCAGTTACTTGTCGCTGCAGGCTGGTGACACTATTGCGCATTTCTTGCTCTTCCAGAGGGAACTCATCGAAGAATTCGATCTCAGCCTCGTTCAGCTCCATACCCGCGGCTGCCTTCATTTTTAATTCTCCCTCATGCTGCTCCTTGAGAAATAGTAGCTCGTCAAGCTCTTCCTTGGCGTTCTCAAGGTCACCAACTGCAGCCATGAGATCCAGATACTTAGGATGTAGATCCTCTGATGGGCCATCGGGAGATATGCCCATTAGATCATTGGGAACATTCTTGTCTTCCTCATGCTTTTTGTCGTCTTCGGGAGGCTGTTCCAGAGGAACGGCTTGACCAACGGCGAGCAAACTAAAGAATCGAATCTCTAGCCTGTTGAGGATTTCCTCTTCTTCATCCAAGGTGATCTCAAGATCTTCGTAATCGTTTTCATAGGCTTGGTATTCAGTTCTCAGCCGCTGCAGCTCTGCCAGATGTCGTTCCAGAGTGGCAGGCCCTGTTACTATCTGCCCCTGTTGAGCAATCAGCATAGGTCGAACGACACCCATGAATGTATTGTCTGCATCGTCCCTCTGTCTCCTCAACTCTCTTAATCTTTTTCGCTTCTTGGCCATTTGGCTCTTGATGTCGTTCAACTTGACTCGTTGATCTTTGAGTTTGACCCAGAGCAGCTCCAGAGTATCTTCAGGAGGGGCAGACCCTTTCGATCGATGACTTCTGCTACCCCTGGTGGTTTCCAAGACAGGATCGAGGCTGGTGCTCAATTCCAGGCGGTCTTTCGGGGCGCGATCACGCTCGTATTCAGATATCCAGTTGGTTATACGAGTTGTCATAGAAGTCTTGCGATTTCCTCCTTGTGGATTCAAATTGGATGCCGTAGGATATAGAGGGGGAAACTGACGCGAGTTTCGGAGGACAAGAGAGTCCTCATCGGACAGAGAATCAGAGAAAGAAACTTCATCATCAATTAACCGCGGGATTGTATGGTTTGAAGATTGAGATGTAGAAGTGGTATCCCGAAGTTCGGGCTGAGTTAATGCTTTTGGGGCCAGGTGGAAGGCCAGATTACTCTTATTTCCCGACTGATGGGCGCTGTGTGGTGGTCCGAAGCTCACAAACCCTCTCGGTGGTCTCAAATTCGGTGTTTGAGTCTGAGTGGGTGCATCATTGGGAGAATTGGATGTAGAACTGGAGGTCTTCCGAGATGGAAATGTCTGCTGAGAGAGTCGTTGTGGTGATGGAAGCGTGTCAGGGTTATATGTGAATGGTGGACGTAGATTTGTATTGACGATGAAATTGCCAGGTGGTGGTTGAGGTGGAGGTGGAGGCGGCGGTAGATAGAACGAGGGGCGAATTAACGCGTGCGGGGACGATGGCGATGATACAGTTGGAGGTCGAAGATAGAATAGAGGTGGCGGAGGCGGTGGTGGAGGATTGTCAAGGCCGGGTTTCCATGGTGGAGGAGGATGAGAAGGCGGAGGCGGGCCTGACATGTCTATTACGCTGGCCTGAGTCGACGGTGCTTGATTGTTGGAAAACACCGTCTCAACTTCGGACATAGGGAAGCTTGTCGAGACATGAATCGGGTTTGATGGCGGTAGAGCATCGTGGGTAGGATAATGCCCCTCGCCCTCAAGCTCGTGCTGGAAGCGGGAATTGCCATGGGCCCCAGGCACGGGAAGAGGCGAGGTCGAAGAATGAGGATATTGGTGATGCGAGTTTTGGTGGATTCGGGCGTAGCTCGAGTGGTTGAGGTTGTCGTACGCTACAGCCTCCATCGACGTACGTAAGATCAACAGAGCTAAGATAAAGAGACGAACTCATTAGAACTGGAGGCGGCCTGTCCATTTCTCTTCTCAGATAAACGGATGCGACGATCAATGCTGAGTCGATCGTTGAGGCTCTTTGCAATGATTGTCGACGGAAGGGAGAGGGAAAGGGAGATGACAAGGAAATGAGGACAGCCAAAGCCAGCCAGCCAGCCAGGGATTTGATTTCCTTTTTCTTCATTTGGCGAGATAGCATAACTTGGGGCGGACGACATAGCTCTCTGGCGGCTGATTTGCACGTTGGAATGAGATGGTGACACACAACAAGGTTCAGTTTCTAGGGGAAACATCCCGGCGTCCGGGGGGCAGCGGCCACTAAAGGCTAGCCACAGTTAGCGCCTGAATGTGAGGAAAACGCATGTGGGAGCTTCTGATTTATCCATTGGCGATTACGCGACAAAGCAAGTCCAGCACTTGTCATCTCATGATCTGGACTGACCAAATAAGAACGTGACAGCAGAGCGAGGGAGGGGGAGCTATGAGTTTACACAGATTGTGCAGGAAATGCTGGGCCAGTGATAGTGACTGTGTCAGATAATACTGGGGGCTGTTAAGGAGCGGAGGTCCACTACGCGACCGACGGGTATGCAGCCTGGTTACCAAAATTACCCATAGTATGGCTTATGATGTTCCGTATAAACAAACGGTGGAGAGAAGAAGGAAAATATCCACGTCATTGGATCATAATAAAACGTTCAACGGACAGGAGCTTGTCAATTAAGTTACGCCTCATCGTGAGCTTGCTTGACTTGACTGAGCTTGCCCGGTCACCAGACTTTTGAGGCCAGCTCAGATTCCACTAATGGTGGATGCTCAAACACGCACTGTGCTCTTCCCATCCACTTCCGTGCTAACTTAGGTACCTAAGGTAGCCTAGCAGATGCTACTAGAGCCTCGTCGTTGTAACTCTACCTCGACATCAACAACAACACCCTGCAGACATTCCCGATGGACGCCTTCCAAAATCGCTCACTCCCCTCCAATTCACCCACTTTGGTCCAATACGCTCTCGGCTCTTTGCATATTGCCCATGTCCGTTCCGTCTTAGACTGTGTATTCGAAGGAGAGGGGCGTGTCTTGCAGGTTATGTCCAGTGCCTGTTCAACATGAAAAGCCCATATCATTCACTGCTCTCTGCTCTCTCGAGAGCCCGCAACTCGGCGTCTCAGCTGGTGTTATCTTGGACGGAACTGCATCTCCTTCAGGCCTTTCCCTTATTTAATCTTCAGTTGCTTGCTAAGGGTCTCGTCATGCGAGTTTGCAGCTCGACTCCTCCGAGAACCCCTCCATGAGTCCACCTCCTCCACTTGTTGCATCCATCCCCACTCGACTCGTTCTGTTACTCGCTGGCTGATGCGCGACATTAAAGAGATGCTGGACTGCATAGTCAGAAGCGACTGATAAGCTGCGGTTGCCGCTCAGTTGTCCACCCTCTGAGCCCTTCCGGTTTCTACCTCTTGTTTCCCGTACCGATCTATTCTTCAAAGGCCGACCGGAACTGGGAGATTCTGCTGTGACTCAAAGCTCCAGCTCCAGCTCAAGCTTACTGACATCAGGCTGCACGCCATTCCTTCAGGCAGTCCTGCAACTCCTGCAGCCAAGCAGTTTTTCTGCCCTTCTTATTGCTGGTATTTGGTTGTCATCATCGCGTATCCTGCGGGCAGATGCTAGGCTTCCTGTTGTACCACCACCTCGACCAACCCGCCTTCAACAACTGCCTCTGACTCCTAGTTCACCAGCAGCACCACCACGAGAGGCGCACGAGATACCCCTTTAGCATACTTTATGCAACTCTGAAGCAACAATCCTAGTTCTGGCGGCAGAATCTCACCTGCCTACCCCGACCTACATACGCCACAGGCATCAAATCCCTACAGGACACTGGTCAACCTCGCCCAGATACAGGAAGCCGGTATAGCACTAAAGCAAAGACGAGACAGTCGTCTCAGCGGAATCTCTCGAGTACTTGCCTCTACAACAATCAATCCAATTCTATCTCGATCTACGCCAACGCACCCCAAGGAGCCCAACGAGAGCCCGGATCTTCGTCCTCGTGCAACCAAGCTGCAGCTCCCTTATCCAGTCTCCATCCCGAATCAAGAGCTGAGCCGCATTTTTTGGTTAGCCAGCTAACTTCTCGGTTTTGTGGTTCCATTGTACTGTACTCTTGCTTATTTCTACAAAAGCCCCCAACCCACCATCTCCCCAGTTGTCGGTACCGCTTTACTTCAGTCCGTTACGTTCTGAACAACTAACAAGGCCTCGAGCTTTGGAGGCGAAAGAACTCATAGCTCTTCACATCAAACACGTCCACTTTCCTAGTGGTGCAAAATACTTATGCATTCTTTGCACGTTTGACGTTTGACGTTTGACATTTCGCGTATTAATTACTGCGGTATCATATATCCACGCCAGTTTTTACACTTGGTGGGTGTATCAACTACATACCTATCTAAGCCTCCTCCTCGTTGAACATATTTATTTCAAGATCTGCGATCGACTCGTGGTATTTAGACGCTTTGCTTGCATGCGCAAAATGCTACTATGTATCAAACAAGCAGACCAGGATGGAGCGAGTGGTCTAGGTGGATATGGAATCCAGACTACCAGCAATATTATCGCCAAAGAGTAGACGCTGCCGGTGTGTATTTCTATATAGTCTTCCCATCTCTCTTCCAGACTTACTAACCAAAGTCACATAGGCAACTCGGATATTCAATGGCAGAGCGAATATGAGTCTGCTCAAAATAGAGAGGTCCCCCGAACTCCTGTGCAAGTCCCTGCACAAGTTCAACAGATGGACCAGATGGACCAGATGACCCAGCAGTTTGGTTCAGTCAACATACAGAGCCCTGAACAAGCGGCTGGAGACGAGCACGACAGTACGTCTTGACCTGTGTTGGTCCCCTGATTTTCCAGCACAAGCTCTTGGCTCCTTTCCACTTCGTTGATTCTAAAGTGTACTAACGTATCGGATGGTCTAGATAATGAATATGTCACAGGCGGCTCATCATCGAGAGTAAAATCCAAATCATCGAGGTCGCATAGCAGTTCATCAAAGTCGAAATCGAAACCGCCCAAGTCCTCTAGTGGAAAAGGCAAGGCACCAGCTCAGGAAGCCATTGACGAGGTTGATGAACACGGTTATGAAAATCGTCATAGTCAACGGAGACCATCTGCATCTACAACCACTCAGCAAACAGAACAAACCTGTAAGTAAGCGGAGAGTTGACGGCATCCTGATGGGAAAGATTGCTAAACGAGCCAGATTATGACCCGAATACTGGCCAGTATTACATATTACCACAACCTACTCAAGGTATGTTAAATGCTCTATCTCAATCTGAGTACTAGTACTGACAAAGCTTACTCAACCACAGGAGATTCTGCATCCAACCAGCCCTATCCAAGCGGCTCAGCCGAGGGGGAAGACCCAGAGCTTCAGGCAGCCCTTGCTCAAAGTCGACAGTATTCGCGAGATCAATACCGAGGTGGCGAGTCGTCATCTGCTGCCTACGCCCCCTATGGTACGTGACTTGGAGGCTGAACTGTAATTTAATTTGAGTTTTCTAACGCCCATAAAGGTCAAGACGAGGAAGAGGATCCCGGGCCAGTTGTGGCCTCCACCAACCAAGAGCACATTGTAGGCACTGGTGGTGAAACAGAGACTCTAGATCCACGTATGATTATCTGCTCTATGTAACGCAGGGTCAATCTAACTTGATGCTAGGGTATCGTGTTGCACAGTCTCATATGTTCCAACCCGGCGAGGTAAGCTGACCCACCCCAGACTCTAAAACTATGCTAACCGCCCAACAGGTCTTCAAAGTCCTCTGGCCAGAGCCAGCAGGAGGAGGCAGTGTAGTTGAAGAAACGGTCTATCGCGACCGGTACGGCGGTCAAATATTTGTTCATTTCCGTCGTTTCATCGTAGTCGCAAACGATCGTGGCCACTGCACTTGCATGTAAGTGTCATGTCCCATCAGCGCTTGAGCCCGGAATCGTGCTAACATTCTAGACCTATCTCTACATATGGTAAAAAGGGCTGTAAAAAGAGTGGCGTTAAGGCTGAACAACACGGAATTGTTGTTGAAAGTAGCAATCGAAACCCTACCGCCCTACCTGGCGAGCCAGAGCTTGGATATCCTCCTGTTCGTGTGCACATCCACGAGCCGGATGAGCGAATCGCAAAAGAGTCCCGAGTTAATTACTCAAAACTCACGACGGTGGAACATAACGTCAAAGTGCTCTTCATCGGTCGAGTGGTGACCTCAGATTGGGACACTGTCACCGAAGCGGTCAACGCTAGCTGGGCAAAGAAGACGCATGTAAAGAAGAAGCATCGCAGACCATGATCCTGCGCACAGCTCTAACATTCACGTTTTAAGGTGCCTGTGTAAGCAGGTCCCTACATCGGGTGTCATCAATGACACCTGCATATATACGTTCCTCAGGAGCAGCCAGCTTCTCTGGCATGCACCTGCGAAACTTGTCTCGGCAGCTTCGCAATCTCGAGACAGATACGGTATGGGTTATGCTCGGCTTTCCAAACATGCTGCCTGAAGTATCGTGGTAGCTTCTTTGTTGGAAACCGAATACCCTCGCAAGTGGCACGCATTTCACTAATGTGCGTTTACATAAGGTAGCCATTTTCTTCTTGTTCTTGGTTCAGACTTTTGCATTATTTTTTGTTTTCAACGTCTTCAACAATTCGGAAAGTGTTTCCAAGTACTCTATTATGTTGGGCAAGATCTTTTTATACAACTTGACAGCAAGATTTGGTGGAACAGCACACAACTCCCGATATGTTGATAAAGATATTCTTGAAATATGCTGAGTTTGGGTTTTTTTTTTTTTTCTTTTTGTTTCGTCGTCTCCTCACTCCTTCTCTTCTTCAGTTTTGAGATAGTCTTACAGAGGCTCTCCAATGGGTTTAATGAAAGATATGATCCATAAGGACTTCACGTGGTTTTATGACGCGTTGCAAATGCCTGATTGGCATCACAATCATTTACGAGGCAGTGTCCTGTTTTTTGGGAACGCTGAGAGGTGTCTCTTTGGTACGAATCCAGTTCAAACATCAGAATGAATACACGAATTTATGCCTCCAGGGAAGGCCTCCTTATTATATAAACATGAAGAGCCTTGTTGTGTGTGAGGTTACCGAGATAGACCCACCCACCGGACGTCGTGCCTCGGCATCTTTTTCCCCGCAACCGGAGGCTTAATTAATGAACCCCGGACGTACCCCAGCGCAGACAAAACTCCGAGGCTCGACGCTCGTCACCAAGATCAAGGGGAGACGTTGCTAATCAATTCTCTTTCCTATAAAAGGTCTCTTCATCCTTCGATATTTTAGTGAAGTATTTCTGCTTTGATCTCATTGTAAAAGTTATAAGATTATTCCATCACACCACACAACCCCTTATACGTCATCCCTTTCACCCTTGTACTTACTGTCCACTTCCCTTATCACGACCACAAATACAAACACAAACACAATGGCTGAAGCTCAGTTGGAAGATTTTCCTTCGCTTTTCTCCCTGAAGGGCAAGGTCGCCGTTATCACCGGCGGCTCTCGCGGTCTGGGCCTGCACGCAGCTTCAGCGTAAGTCAATAATTGCGATTTTATCTACAAACGCGACTGACATTGTCTCAGATTTCTCCAAGCAGGCGCATCAAAGGTCTTCATCTCATCCCGTAAGGCCGCTGCCTGTGAAGAAGCATGCAAAGCTCTCAATGCTCTCCCTAACCTTGCACCCGGTGCTGTTGCCATCTCAGTTCCCGCGGACTCATCGAAGTTCGAGGGCGTAGAGAGTCTTCTAGCGCAGGTCAAGAAGCACACTGATCGCGTCGACATCCTCCTCGCCAATGCTGGAGCTACCTGGGGTGAGCAGTTTGACACGCATCCTGACTCTGCTTTTGCCAAGGTCATGGACCTCAACGTCAAGGCTGTTTTCAACACAATCCGTCTCTTTACACCACTCCTCGAGAAGAGCGCTTCTCTTCAGGATCCTAGCCGTGTGATTATCACTGCCAGTGTTGCAGGACTTGGCGTCGGCACAATTGGAAAGCAGGGCACATATGGTTACTCCGCCAGCAAGGCTGCTGTGCTGCATCTGGGACGCAACATTGCCATGGAGCTGGGACCTAGGCACATCACCGTCAACTCCATCTGCCCTGGCTTCTTCCCTAGCAAGATGTCTAATGGTCTGCTGGAGATGTCTGGTGGTGCTGAGGAAATCGCAAACAGCAACCCCATGCGCCGGCTGGGCAAGCCTGAGGATATTGCTGGTGTAGTTGTTTACCTCGCTAGTCGGGCAGGATCTCATGTTAATGGTGAGACAATTGCTATTGATGGTGGTGCCCTGTGGCAGCGAGGCGAGCTCATGGTCGAATCCAAGTCAAAGCTGTAAGGGCAAGGAATGCGCAATGTATGATAAAGAATGACCCTTCATTTATGGGGATTTAAGTAGAAGGCAAATACGTCTTGATGTCTGTTTATTTATTTTATCTGTGCCAGCCTTAATGTTATTGTTTGACCATCATGAACTCCCCTGCTCAAATGGCTTTCGAGCCATCCAAGTACTTGCTCTGTATGTTGACTGCAAAAGACTGTCAGGATCATGAATATACGGCGCATGGACACCAGTCTCGTGCCACTCAACAACAAATCCCATTTTCTCCAACAGTGCAATGACTTCGTCGTCAGCCAGCTCAAAACTCCCTGGATCGGCGATGCCCGATGAACTCTTCGGGTCATGCTCTGCTTCACCGTCTTGTCCATGAGTACCAGGCGCATTGTTCTCAAAATGCCACAATAACGGCCCGACGTTGATGAGAACACCTCCAGGCCGAAGACAGTGCCGTATGACCTCCAGGTACCGAATCAGATTGGGCGCTGTGTCAAGGAAGAAGACACTTGCCACAGCATCGTACTGTGCTTCGTGATCTTCGTTAGAATAGAGGCAGAGAAAATCGGCGGCGCACATGGACATTTCTCCGACATTAGGTGTGGCAGCTAGAACGGAGGCTGGATGGATGTCCGGAACGCGATAGCTTCTGAGGTGGTTCGCTCGGGTGAGGTGATTGGAGAAACTATGGACCCAGGGGTAAATCGTATGCTGTTCGGCCGCAGGACAATAGTTGAGAATGTATGATGAGGCGAGGAGTTGGTGATAGGAGATCTCATTGCCTTCAGCGGTATATCCATTCGCAACCAGATCAAATACCAATCTTCCTAGACCTGCGCCTGGTACCAATACGCTGAGAGGGGATCTATCCGGATATCTCTCCTTTTCTGCCGCAAGAGCTTTCATGATGGGACCATAGCTAGCTTCTCTCTCCGCAGCTCCCGCCTCGGTCCAGTCTCTGTAGAACTGACGAATAGTACTCCTCGCTTTGTCAACATCAGAGTGCTTGGCGACACCGGCCCATTCTTGAGGCATCTTGGGTTCAGGGTCTTCGGGATCTGTCGTCATCATCCGAAATGACTGTAGGCCAACACGAGCAATGGTGCGAGCCAGCTCAGCATTCTCATCAATTGCATCATCAGTCTTCTCCAGAGTGTCTAGGAAGTTGAACGGGGGTGCAGCCAAGAGTTTCCATTGTTCTTGAGGAAGAGCATAGAAGGCTTGACGACGAAGGTGTGTGACGTTGAAGTGAGACACTTTTGCGTATTGGCTATTGAACGTTCAGTATGAGGAACAATACCCTTGAATCAGATTTCATATAGTGTTGAACAGATACTGGAGGTCTTATATGGTTTGCCAACAGAGCGAGAGGAGAAATGATCCGACTCAAGTGAGTTTCTTGGGATAACTCACAAGAATGAATCCAAGGCGCTGAATATAACTCGAACCTCTTCAGGATCTTCAGCATTGTCCTCTACTCCAGCCCATGCACTATCATCTGGGACAATTTCGATGTGGTGGCCATCTTCAGATCCGGCCATACCGTATGGCTTAGAAATGGATTTTGATATGCTGCGTTTAAGTAAGGGTCATGGAGAGGTAGAGAGAAATGTCGAGGATATAGCACAAGGGTCAATTTTTTTAGTTGCCTCACAAAACCTGCTCTTAAAAGTGATTTAGTGAATTCGGGAAATAGCGAAGGTGAAAATAGATGAAAAGATTGGAATGGACTCATGCCGCTCACTTTCTACAAGTTGACAATGATTTATGCGGGCCTGCTCCGAATGAGTTTGCGTGGGGTTGAGGAGATCATGTGATTGCGGATTTGAGCAAATCGACGACTTGAATAAAGCATCATCAAAGGGAAATAGCATCTTATTCTCTTGCTATTTGTCGTCCGGTCGTTGTTTTATTATCAGTAACTGCAATCTAGGCATTGTCGTCTTGGCTGAAATTTTAATAACCTCTTCAGTTACGTCAGACGCTCAGACGAAACACTGATTTCTACTTCACCTCACAACACACACCCACACCCAGCACTCAGAGCTACCAAGGACTTTCACTCGCCGTCTTGGGGTCAAGAGCAAGAGATTTCTGATACACCAAAATAATAACGTGATACTTCCTCATAAGACACATCATGGCTACAGACGTAATCGAGCTCTCTGTACCCCTCCCCCGCTCTCTAGACACCCGCATCTATCTCCGCCTTTCCACCAAAGCAAAGTCCATTGTGCTATTCCTTACAACAGCGACACAGGATGAGCTCACCACTCCTGTCTCTATGGGCTCTTTTGTCTACGCTCTGCCCAACGTGAGTACGGCCCTTTTCTGCCCCGGTAATACTTTGCTGACCTTCATAGCGGCTTGACCAGGCACAGCCATTATCTACCACGCTCTATTCTTCAGAGGCATCAGTGGAGTTTACAACACGCTTGGCGAAGCTTTTGGCTCGGAAATCACAGCTCCCTGTGTACGTCACTAACTCGATTAGTTTTGCTAATGCGGGTATGGGAGGTACGGTGGAAGAGGAGATGGAGGCATTCAAGACCATTGTTCAGGTTGTGTCAGAGAGGCTACAGCTATCGGTCCCAAAACCAACGGCGGCCTGATAGGATAAGAATACCTTTCCAGCAACCAGGTCAAGGAACACGAAGTTTTTAAGAGTTAACAAATGACAATCTTGGAAGAAGAGCTACGGACTAGCATCACACACCACCTCAGCCTCTCCGTCAATACCTGACGTCTATCACAGGGACTCTCACCGACAGAACCAGAGCCACTCAGACTTATGGTGCACAGCTTCATTCATGTCACCGAGTAACATAGCTGACAAGAGAGTCCTGGGAGAATTACGGCATGGACCACATACAATCCCGGATGAATCCGCAGGCAGACGGCTTGAGGCGAATGTTTGTCACCAGGCGGGATTGCGCGTGTAACACCATTAGACCCAATCCTTCTGTTCTTGTGCTGAGGAGGCTTGTTATCGTTGTGCCTTTTTTAATAGATATTACACCGAAGAGAAACAATAAAGGGTCTGTGAGTACACGAGTTATCTATCTCGCCTCCAGGACCACGGCTTCCATTGCTTCAGGAATTTGTATTCCCAAATTACTTGGCCAAGGCGACCAGACCTCACCATGTTTCTCGGGCATAAACCAGCGGCAGACCGCTTTATTGCAATAGCGACTGGCCAGGAAATAGTGTCGCACAAGTAATACACGATGTTCAGACTGGTGCAACACCAAGCTGCGCGGCACTTACGACAAGACTGATCCCGCAGTGACGCTTTGGTGAAACTATACTATCAGATGAAGGGTGATACTCTGGATAGTTTATCGGTTCATACGGGAGACTATTTAGGCATGAAACCAGTTAAGCATGGATATTGGTCTGAATATTTGAGTTTCTAGAGATGCAAATATGGCCTGAGTCTGAACACAGTATTACGGGTAGCTCAAGGCCATTAGATGCTGTCTCAGGCAGGGCCGCGGCCCGTTGCAGGCGTTAATATGAATGGATGATTCAGAGTCATATCGATTTTGTTGAAATGGTTGGATAAAGGATTCATACAAGCGGCTATTTCGTCTCGTCGACTGCTTCTAACCAGCCACGCACGGGACGAGACGAACGAACGGTATATAAGATGACAACATTTTTTGCTT
This sequence comes from Fusarium acutatum, assembly GCA_012932015.1. Lineage (NCBI taxonomy): Eukaryota > Fungi > Ascomycota > Sordariomycetes > Hypocreales > Nectriaceae > Fusarium > Fusarium acutatum. The sequence continues at coordinate 99,937 of JAADJF010000053.1, forward strand.
GCTTGCTCTGAAATAAAATTAATGGAACCCAACAGTTTATTCTAGCTCCGGCGATCCCCGCAGCAAATAAAAAAAAGAGCCTGCCTTGCATTTCTTCAGTGACAAATTTTCTCAGTTTCTGCGGGCGGGTTATCGTTATCGCACCCCGCGCCATGGAAACCTAGATTGGCACGGTCTTATTGGGTGTTTCAGGCTACTTTACAGTGCGTCTGATACGTGACATGCCCCATTGTGTCTCTCATCTCGCCATCGCTAGTCTCAAAGGGGCAATTTCTTGGTTGAATGCCCTTGATCTTGAGCCTCCACCCTCTCTCCTCGAAACTACACCAAAACCTTCGTCCCCTACTCTTGGTGGGCTGCTGAGCTTCTTCAACTCTAACTCGAGAGATCTGCATCAACCTCTCCCCTTCGATTGTCTTTTTTCTTAGCAGCTGCGTCTCAAGACGCACAGCGTCCTGTCATCATCCTTTTTCTTTGATATTATCATCAGGATCGCGATAAGTAATCCCAAGGAACAAAGGCGAGGCTGCTAGGCGTCTCAGTAAGAAACCAGGTAAGTAGACTTGAGTTGACTTGAGCTTTGCAGTGTGGCCCCACGGTGTTTGTTGCACATCCCTGTATCGGAGGGGCACATTCGCTTCTCGCCCACTGCCATCCCATACGACGACGGACGGATACTCTATCCCACTATACAAGCAAGAGTCCACCGCTGGTCTCTCGTCTCTCGTCTCTCCCATCCCCCAGACTCCTTCACCATTGCCATCTCTATCTTGCTCTGGCTCAAGGTTTGCGCATTGCTAACTGTTGACGAGTAGGAGCTGTGGAGCTTAGCTCATGTGAAAGTCATTCACAAAGTTTCCATCTCGCTTCTGCGCCCCTCTTCTCTACATCCGCCTTCTGCGACGTTCAGAGACGTTGTCAACACTGCCGCAGCCATGTCCTCCTGGGAACCCGCCCCCGATTCGCTGCAGCAGCTTGCTGCTTGCCTCAAAGACTCCCTCAGTGGTTTCGACAAGAGTGCTCAGAAGCAGGCTGACTTGGTAAGACTTTGCCTGTCCATCGCAATCCATGCGCTGCCCCTCAGCTAATCATCCTTTGCAGATGCTTCAACAAGCCAAGAACTCCCCCGACATCAACAACTATCTCGCATATCTCTTCTCAAGCTCCTCTCCTCCCAATGGCCTTCAATTTTCCGAGCAAGATTTCCACCTCGTGCGCTCCGCCGCTGGCATCATGCTCAAGAATAATGTTCGAAGCGAATGGAAGACCATCCCCGAATCCAACCTCCAGCTCATCAAGCTCGCGGTCCCTATGTGCCTGCAAGACAAGAACTCCCAGATCCGCAACTTTGCTGGAAATATTGCTACCGAAATTGTCCGCCGTGGAGGCTTGCTCAGCTGGCCGGAGCTGCTTCCTCAGCTCCTCGACTTGGTCGGTAACACCTCCGGTCAAACTTCGAATGAGGCGCAAGAGGGTGCTATGTCTGCTCTGGCCAAGATATGCGAGGACAACTTCCGTCAGTTGACCAAGGAAGTTAATGGCCAGCGACCCCTCAACTATGTTCTTCCCCATTTTATCGCGGCCACCAAGAGTCCTCTGCCCAAGGTCAGGGCTGGTGCGCTTACTGCCATCAACGTCTTCACACCTCGAGAATCACAGGCCATGCTTAACTCCATTGATGACCTCCTCCAGCATCTGTTTGTTCTGGCCGTCGATGACAATGTCGATGTTCGACGACAAGTGTGCCGTGCCTTTGTTCACCTAGTTGAGACGCGACCTGACAAGCTCCAGCCGCACATTAGTGGCCTCGTCGACTATATAATATCCCAGCAGAAAGGCGACGATGAGGACTTGGCCTGTGAAGCGGCCGAATTTTGGCTCGCCGTGGGAGAACATGACAATTTGTGGAGGGCATTGGAGCCGTACATCAATAAGATTATTCCTGTCCTTCTCGAGTGCATGGTTTACAGTGGAGAGGACATTGCCCTCCTTGGGGGTGCTTCAGATGACGAGGAGGAGGAGGATCGTGAGGAGGATATCCGCCCTGCATTTGCCAAGAAGGCCCTTGCACGAAAGGCCAACGGTGAGGTCAGCGAGTCCGCAGATCAAGCCCAGAATGGAAACGGCTTCGAGAAGCTCGGTGGGATGGACGACGATACCGAGGAGGGAGAAATCGATGACTACGATGACGGTGATGACGCCAACCCTGACGAGCGATGGACCATCCGCAAGTGCTCCGCCGCTGCTCTCGATGTTTTCGCCCGCGACTTCCAATCTCCTGTTTTTGAGGCCATCTTCCCCTATCTGTCACAGCATCTGAAGCATGACGAGTGGCCTCAGCGTGAAGCCGCTGTTCTCGCCTTGGGTGCCGTTGCTGATGGGTGCATGGACGTCGTTGTCCCTCACTTGCCTGAGCTCGTGCCTTACCTCATCTCTCTTCTCGAGGACTCGGAGCCTGTTGTGAGACAGATCACCTGTTGGACCCTTGGTCGATATTCGTCATGGGCTGCCAATCTGGAGGATACAGAAAAGGATCAGTTCTTCCTCCCTTTGATGGACGGTATCCTCCGCCACATGTTGGATAAGAACAAGAAAGTACAAGAAGCTGCTGCATCGGCATTCGCCAACCTCGAGGAGAAGGCAGGTAAGATCCTCGAGCCTTACTGTGGCCCCATTATCCAGCAATTCGTCCATTGCTTTGCCAAGTACAAGGATCGCAACATGTACATCCTTTACGACTGTGTACAGACACTGGCAGAGCATATTGGACCTGCCATGGCCGCACCAGAGCTGTCTGGCAAGCTGATGCCTGCTTTGATCGACCGATACAACCGTGTATCGGATCAGTCACGGGAGCTGTTCCCTCTGCTAGAGTGCCTCTCTTATGTGGCGATGGCACTCGGTGATGCGTTCGCTCCCTATGCTGAGCCTATCTTCCTTCGATGCGTCAACATCATTCACGTCAATCTTGAGCAGACTTTGGCCGCTGCTGGCAACCCCATAATTGACCAGCCTGACAAGGATTTCCTGGTAACAAGTCTGGATCTTCTGAGCGCCATCGTTCAAGCTCTCAACGACGACAAGTCGGCTGCATTGGTCAAGAGCTCCCAACAGTCCTTCTTTGAGCTCCTCAGCTTCTGTATGGAGGACCCAAGTGACGAAGTTCGACAATCTGCCTATGCACTGTTGGGAGATTGCGCTAGATACGTTTATCCTCTGCTACAGCCCTACCTTGGTACAATTATCCCCATCTTGCTGAAGCAGCTTGATATGGACAGCGTCCTCGATGAGGATATGGACAGTGGGTTTGGCGTCGTTAACAATGCTTGCTGGTCGGTTGGTGAGATTTCAATGCAACACAAGGAGCACATGGGTCCATGGGTTCAAGAGCTTCTCCAACGTTTTGTTGAGATTATGACCAACCCTCGTGTTCCTAAAGCGCTGAACGAAAATGCTGCCATGGCTTTGGGACGTCTCGGCCTCGAGAACTCGGAACAGCTTGGACCTCATCTTTCAACTTTTGCAGAGGAATGGATCAGCATCATGAACGAGGTTGATGCAACTGAAGAGAAGGCGACAGCTTTCAAGGGATTTTCCATGATCGTGGGACGAAACCCTCAGGCCATGGAGAAGGAGTTGCTCAACTATTTTACGGCCATTGCTCGCTATCGTGACATTGACTTGAAGAGCCCAGTCAGGCAGGAGTTGCATGATGTCTTCCAGAAGGTCAGTGCCTATTGCATTGCATTTGTTTTCTTATCATACAAACTAATGTTTCTCAGGTCATCGATATCTACAAACAAATAATTCCCGAGTTTAGCAACTTTGTTGGCCAGATGCAGCAACGAGACCGACAAAATTTGGAGTCGCATTACACTCTGTAGTATGGGATGGCGACTGATCTCGGCCTTCTTATTTCATGAAGGAATGACTCAAGGGTGGCAGTGGAAGTGGTTCGTCGTTATTACATAGTTATAGATAGCACTGGTTCTTTTATCGCAGTAGATAGCATGGTACGGGTTGCATGGCGAAGTTCAAGGGGGTTTATGAAAAGTCTTGGAGCCATTTTGATTGACGTTGAATGATGGTATGAACTGACGAGGGTCGCAGTGCGACATTGGGAGGAGGACGAGATACCTGACGGAAGCTGGAACTGGGAAATGGGACTGGGAGAATGGCAACATGTTATGCCACAAGTAGATAGAAGTACTCGGATTCATGGGAGGAGTTGATGGGCATTTATGGGTCCGAGTTAGATAGATAGGCTACTTTATTATGCTGCTGCAAGCTGGAGCAATGTCACTCAAATGTGGAAGATCACCAGATGGAAGATAGTATTACTGTGGTAGTTGAGCCCCAGAGTTATTTCGCTACCATCTTGTCACAAAACAATGTTAGGCACCTAATCAAATTTCAAGTATTGATGATAGTGCTTTGCATCTATTGAACTAAAGCACTTACAACTTATTGACAATTTGTGAATCACCTCCAAAGAAAATTAGGGATGCTGTAGGGTAGCCATTGCCAACCACGACCAATAAGGAGAGAAATATTTCGGTATCAGTACCATGCTACAGCAGAAGAAACGTTGCATCGTCTCTCATCTCAAGCATATGAGCACCGTCTTGCGTTGATTAATGAGTCGTGAGAACTACCTGTCGAGGCCGTGGGCAGCAAAGACCAAGTACTGACTCTGCAGTTGTCTCATGTGCAGCTAAGACCGTGCAAACAGCGACATTTCTCTGGGCAAATTACAAAAGAGTCATTTACAATATAGTAGCTCTCGTTAGTGAATGGGCCGGGCTCTAACACTGGCCTTCAGCGTCTGTCTATGCGGTGATAGTATTGGTGTAACAAGCAGTGACAAGTTGGACACTCACAATTTGCCAAGACCGCGGAGTCTCCATCGATGCCATAATATAATGCTCAATCCCTTTGACTCGCGTAGCCACTTAGCAATGATCATCCCTTAAACCCCTGAAGTTGTCGTGAGAAGGCAGTTGACTGCCGGGTTTTCGCATGTATACATCAACACTAGGAAAACACGGAAGATCGCCACTGTTCTAGTTTCCGCTTTCAGACTTAGAGTTTCTGGAAACCAGCTCTTGCAAGACTTGATTCGATAAAAAGGTGTTGGGAGTGGTGCTTTGACATTCCCAAACCTAACCCAGGAACTCGCTAGCTACGCGAGTCGGTACTAAGAGCCGAACAGTTTGGACGATCTTTTAGTCTACCAGTCTATCAATAGTCTCAAGATATGTAATAGTCTCCGTATAGACGAAATACTTGCCCTACCGGGCAAGGACACAGACGTTGCGAATACGCTGGGGAAATTGAAGCTCAATAGCGGAGACAAAAGGCCCAAACTCTTGGCTGCATCAGTCAGAAGAGACCAACGGCGTACCGAGGATAACTAGACTGAAGCTAGACAGTCATGAACTTGGAAAACATGATCTGTTGAGTGAAAACAATTTTACAATGAATCAATTTGTGTGTCAATCGAACTCCAGCCATGACTCGCGTAGCGTGCATTAACACCATCGATTTGAAATTGGTGAGATGCTCACGAGAGACGTCTACACGTCGGCGAATCTTTGACTGATGAAAGTCAGCGACAGGAGGAGGTATAGAAACACTAACGGTGAAGTCACCACGCGGGTCTTATCATCACAAGACTCGTAAGGCTGGATATTATGGCCGCTTCCAGAAAGCTCCGTGCATCGTGACATACACTCTCGAAAAGCCACCCCGTATGCCATGCCCTTTTCGATTCGTGGCCGCAGGGAGGTGCAAGGACATACAGGCCATTGCAGGGAGAGCAAAGACTCTCGGTCAAGAACAGGTGCTTGATCTTTTGCCTCGACTTAGACATGTAGAAGCTAAATTTATCCTGGTGGCTTGCTTTCTTCTGGCAAGCTTCTGTAACTGAGATGCATCGACCCGTCTGGACACAGAATATAGCCGTCACCGCTGGCTTCGGGAACTATCCGTATGATTCCGTCCAGTGATATCGTCGTACTGATATGGTATGGGTAATGGAGACAATATATGCTCGGCAACCGGAGCAGGCTCACCGGACCCTGCATGGTCCACGGTTAAGGCCAAGGTCCTTGTGAGGCTCGCGATATCCAATAATCAGAGCCAGAGATCAACGTCTAGCTCAACGTCATTCCTGATTACTGGCGGGTCGTAGACAAATATGCCATAGTAAAACATCAGGCAGGGGCGTACAAGAAGACCCAAGTCTTGTGATTCTGTTCTGGTCTATTATGACTAGGCCTGCCATAACTGCTTCTCTCCAAGCCAAGCCGAACCAAGCCATAACAGGAGAGTAAATGAGAGGGCAGCTCACCCAGTGAAACCACCACCAGAGGCTCTGGTGCTGCTGTTCTGCTGTGCCGTTTAAGCTTTGGCACTAGATGCATCGGTCTTGATTGGAAAAGCTGTCCACACCGTGTCATAGTCCCCTGCCCGTGTCGCCATTAATAGCTCAGCCTCGCACTACTACCCCTGTCTGATGCATGGCATGGTCCGCCCCGGGTATCCATTTTCCCCATTCTGACGCCCTTGTTGACCAAAGAACCCTGTCAGTTTATTCCCTAGCCTATTCGGCAACCCTGTCCGACGCTGTGAGCCATGGCCTGGTCTAGAACAACAAATGCATTTTTGGACATCATCATTTCAACATTCGAGTGGCTGGGTCATCAATAGGCAAAAACCGACTCGTGGGAAACAAGGAAAAGGACCCTGCGAGGCTGTTGGTGACATGCTCTCCACGGTCCGGGCTTTTGAGAAGAGCCCGCGGTCCGACTCTGTCAATAAAACCTAACCAAGCTATTGTGGGCCATCTCCAGGGCCCGAATGGGCTTCTGGCTACAACAGTAACATTCGCGCAATCAGTCGTTGCCGATGAAACTTGGCCCATGGCCTTGGGTTGAGCCCCTTGCCAGTGGCAGAGATTGAAGGACTGGAATAAAACATTTCTCATCGGAACCTCCTGGTCAGGCGCCGTCGTGTGCCATGTGGTCTCGAGCCCGCACCACTAGCTTCGCCCTGATGTGATGGCCTCAGTACCTAGCCGAGTCAGCAATGAGATCTCCAAATGATACGTTACGGAGTACTGTTAGCAGTCAAAAGACCCTGAGGGCTGAGGCCCAGCCATCTATGTCATTCTTGTTTGACCCTGCGTCCATATTCTGCCACAGGCGTTGCATCGTTTTCACGGCTTTGATCCCGCGGTGCGGGTTTGCCGGCGCCCCTACACAGATTCGCATACCTAGCTTGCTCAAGGGATCAGCCTCTTTCAACTTCGTCCTTTTCGTCTATTGGCGCGCAAGTGAGATCCCCATAGATAGCCTTCATGTATTGTGTACCGTTGATGTTCATCACCATACAACCTGATACAAAACAAACATGTTGCTGTCTAAGATTTCTCCTTTTCACTACTCCATATAGGGCCGGTCTTTTCCGACCTCAAACTGTGATCGGCAGTCTAAAGTTTTGGCTATTCAACTTTGGAGGGGCATCAAACCATCGGGAGCCAGAAGTCGGGACTTTGAGTCAACTTCTCTGTCATTAGTACTCTGTAGTTGGGTCATACACTGGTAGTTGTGAAAATGGCCCACGCCCTTGTCTCGGGGCCCACGTTGTTGTATCATTCTCAAGTTAATAGGTCAGGCTAGGAAGCAGCTTCAATAGGGTAGGTCATGGGACAACCTAAGAAGTGATGTCGATCTGCGATACTCACTGCCCGAGAGGGCCTCAAACAGCATCGGCTTTCAGTGATCGCCTCGTCAGAGGATACTGGACGCGCAATCGGATCTGAAGCATACAAACTCGATGCCACGAATCCGAGTTCCCGCGTATCACACCGGAGACTTCAGACGGTGATACCAGAGTCAACGTGTCACAGGCTCAAAGTGCGGTCAACCCAAACCGCTGTTCAAAGCACCGGGTTACTTGTAGACAGACTGTGGTGATTGCAAGACCGATGAGCATGTCTCGGGTGTGTGTCCCCTGTCTCCATCATCAAAGCAAGAGCTGAGAACTTACCAACCAGTTGTTGGAAGTGGTAACTCGAATAAAACATAGACATCAGAATAGATTTCAGTTCTTGGGAGTATGAGATTGAAAAGTGGGTTTGACATCAAACGACTGCGGTTGTCAACGGCCGCTCATGTCTCTCTCCATAGGATAGGACCGGGAACGACATTCTATTATTATCGTGCGGCATATCTTGCGGCACGAGCCTTGTGGCCATGCCTCAACAAATCAGAAGCATGCTTTAGCATGGCTGCTGTAACCAAAAGCAGTGGACTTGTAAATGAACTAGCTGCCGAGGATAAGATCTTCTTTGGCTCGTAGCAAAGGCCAATCTCTAACTCTGGCAGTCTGGTCAGGGGAATATCGGCAATGGGTGAGATGTCTGAGCCCGTTGTAATGCTCACTCTTTGAGATGTTGATCAAGTCTGAACGTCCGAAGCTGTCACATTCTCGCAGACCTGCGGATCCGTGTGGGGACTGTTGGCATTGACCCAATATTTGTCCCGTTGAGGTAAATCGAGAGTGCCGCGGCTCCGACAGGGTCGTGATGGTACGGATTTCCGTGGGCGGGCTGCGAGCCGAGGCAAAAGACCTTGATTTTGAAATACGTAAATATGAATCTTGTGTCTGAGGCTATTGACGGTCTTCGAGGTGAAGTCGTGAAGTGATAACAGCTAATATGGATCTTTCCTCTTGCCTCTGTACTGATGAAGTAACTTGGCCGGGCGTGGATCCCAAAGGGATCGTCGGTCTGCATGCATCTCGATCTTCCGTGCCTCCCAGCTATACGGAACATGCTTCATTAGCGCCTTTTTAAAGAGGCTAAAAGGGTGGTGCGATGCACAAAGGTTCAGCTTTCAGGAACATCAAGCTCTCCACAGTGATCACCTCACCGCTTTCGCTGTCTACTTCTCACACTGCAGCCTTAGCTGGAATGTTTGAGACACTTAGAAATCTCGCATTGGTCTTCTCGAATCGCCCTGCAGCTTGCTATAACGGGATATGAGGTCATTCCGTGCGCTAAGGAAAAAGTCGTGGTATGTCAGTTGTGATTGCTTAAAGAATCCTTGTTCGCCTATCTCACCCCCAATCAACTGAAATAGCGAACACAAGTGGCATCCTTCGTTCCACGGCGGACAATTGGTGACAGATCTGAAACCTACAGCTGCAATGGCACAAAACAGCGCGTGCCTACGTTTCTTGTCGAGTCAGATCTGATCTATTTCGAGAAGCGACCAACCTCCCTTCAAACTTCAGCCAGACCAGATTTGGTAATGACATCGCGGCCAGAAGAAGATGAGAGGCATACGCCTATGATGATCTTGATTGTTGAGTGACAGGGGATAGCCTGTGAAGGACTGGAGCAACAGCCAAGACCAGGGCGCGCCATGAAGTTGGTGATCCCTCCTTGTCGTGAACATGTCCAGGAGCGACCATTGCAGACATAGTATGGTAATTAATAATGAGGCTAGTTTGATGGTTTGGAGCGGAAAGCGGTTTAGTCAATACTTGATGGACTTTTCGAAATGCCCTGTCATTCATGGGTCGAGTTTCCCAGGGGAAATCCCATTTCGGGACACGAGGTTTGTGTTTTTGGCCAAACAGAAGCTCCAACGACCTTCATTGTTGAGCCAGATCTGAACCAGGGGCAGGGGACCCTGGCGCACCCTGACCTCTTAGTCTGTAGAGCTACAGTAGGTTGCCTACCCCAACAACATACGGTACACTGAAAACACAAAGCTGATGCAGAATGAGGGACTCACAAGAATGAGTTCCGTACTCCCAATTTTATGATATCTGTGGCATGTTAGGTAGCAAGGTAAACCACCACTTATGATACTAGATCTTCCATCTCGGGAGACAATATGCGGCTTAGCATGTTGTTCCACAGACGCTATTATATAACAAAGGCCACACTGAACCCCGCCAGCAGGGCAAGAAAGTCGTCGGAACGACAGGGTCATTGTGGAAGAGGGGATATCCTTAAGACGGAGTGAAGGATAAATCACTCAGTCCATGACCTCATAGCGCTCTGCTAGCCCTAAAATCTGGGGACGACCACTGAAAACTAGTGGTTTATTTCAAGTCGCCATTGGAACTGTCGTCTGGTTGAATTGCGCAGCCAATGGTGGATTGCGCTTCTAAGAACTTTCGGCCGAGATGGGGACTGGTGGACAGATTTGCAATTCATCGGCCGAAGTCAGTAAAGGGCACTGTTTCAGCTGTGGAACCTAATGGCGGAGGACCAGGACTAGAAGAAGAAGGGAGCTGATAATCAGCTAGAACCGGTGTCCGATCAAAAAAGATGCGTACGGGTAGAGTGACCCTCAGCCTCGTCAAGGAAAGGTAACGGTACTCTGTCCAGAGAATGAATATAGTTTTCAACTTGTTGCACCGTTCGGGGCGGGGCTTGAGTTCCCCGAATTCAGGTGGGGGAGTGGGAGTGGTGTGGTTTGCTCTCAGAACAAGATAGTAGCTTGGCGGAACTTCCTAGACCATTGACAAATAATATTCGGATTTCTGTACACAACCGCGGCCTGGCAACAGAGGACCAAGACCGGAGCAAATGCTGCTTAGGGTGCTTGCTTGCTTTGCTTGGGACTGAAGCTGAACCCGAGCGTGAGGTATGTGTGACTTCGGGAGGTAGCAATGTCGGACGAAGCCAATCGTGGCGTGGCTTGGAAGTCGGTGCCAGGACCTGTCGATCATTTTACTGCTGTAAGTGTAATATTCCGCATGCTGTTCTGCGACGCTTTGTTTTGGGCCATGCTCAATTTGGGACAAAGTCTCGGGGTCTTGTCTGTTTTGATTGATGTCGATGTCGAAGAGCTGCTCCCCTGATGATCTGATGCGCTGATCTGATGTGCTCATGAACTTATTTGAAGGGTGAAAGAGGGGTGAGCTAAGTGGCTGGAAGAAAAGCGAAATGATGCATATTTTTGTTGGTGATGATGATGCGACGACATTGCTTCAAGGGAAGAGGGGAAGGGTGGTGCGTAACAAGCAACCCCCCGAGGCATCCTGAAGATTGGTACCACTTGTCTCTTTTTTATCGCCGGAACTGTGGAAGGTGCATGGATCGATTAGGTTGTCATAGTACAAGATGCTCCTTCACAAGCAATTGCTGTAATTGTACTCGTTGGATATGCCAATGGCAATAGCTTTTTGGTGAATGTAAGTGTGAATGTTTCTAACAATTGGTACAATCTCATGCAAATCGCCACCAGCCCCAGTCAGGCAGTGCCTTGATGAGCTGACCGGTAGACCCCCTCTATGCACATGAACTAAAAGGCCTCAAATCTAAAATGGCTTTCGGTCAGATCCAAAGCATAAATGGCGTAGATTATCTGCTGCGACTGGATATCCAACATGTTTTGTGACTATGACTGTGACTATGGCCGTGACCGTGACTGTAACTGTGAGACATTGCCTCTGTTCAATGTCTCATTCAAATTCTTCCGCGGTGCCATTCCGCAGTGCAACTCTGGAGTGAGTTACTGGGCTAGACGTCGATTGCTTCTAGAAGCCCCTTGGCCGAGGAGGGCGGCCTAAAAACTACCGAACAGATATGGTCTCCATTCGACCTTTCCTTATCAAGTACTTACAGCCACAGCCTTTTGTCTCATAAACAACTCATCGTGAGGCGCCCGCACGAAACTCAATATGATCTGCAGCCGCTAACTTGTGTAACACTCAACTGCAAGCCAAAGGACTTTTCAAGTCATTTTCAGCTAGATAGACACATGCAAGTCATGCATTGATGAGTTGTTGACCATTTTCAAGATCAGGGATGCCAATGACAAGCAACTAAATTGCTGCATGAGAAGAGACATCCAAGGCTGGTCGTCAAATTAACCACTTCTCCATCAGACGGTGAGAAAGTCTCTTGTGACTGACGGTGGGTGAGACTGTGATACTTTCTTCCAGACCCGTCATGATTACCGAGGCACATGTTGATGATCGATCATACATACAAGTCGTTGCCCTTTGAAACACTGCCGCGAGCTCCCTATTCCGCAATTTAGATAGGGTTAGCATTCATCAATCTGAAGCACAAGTGGACCCTTTGCAAGGAATTGCCAACAAGGGAAATAACGACCGATTCTTGGGAGGTTACTTTGAAGAGAAAATCCTTGGACCATGCACCTGAGAGTTCTTCAACCAAAGTTCTTACCCACGCTAAGTTCCCAGCATCTTGGTGCTCTATTTTGGCAGGGAGTTCATCCTCGCCAACATTCGATATGTCACTGTCCTCATAGCATTGCAGACCACGCGGGACGTTTCCCAATTAGGCAGTTTTTGCTTGTCATATTCTATCCATTTTCTCTGTCTATCATCAGTAGAGGTTCTGCTGGAGTCCCTGAGACAAGTCTCACAACCTTAGTGCTTTACTGGATACCTGAGGGACGATCTGGTTATTTACCAAGAGGATAATACTCTTGGGTGTTGGCATTTGTCATTTCATGTTCGGCCAAGTTTGACTTTCTGTCATCTGAAGTTTGAGTTCCATCATGGTAAATTCCAGACTTTTCCTTTTACAAAAGTCAAGGGCAAGCTACTAGCCTTACAAGGTCTGTTCTCATCTCCTATTCGTGCACTTAGCTTGTCAGATGTCTATGTAACCGTGAATCGCTTCTGATTCGCACGCAATACGTGACTTAAACGTGGTTACTAAGGTAGTCTACTTTGGGAAGACACCCAGGCATCATGTGATCAGTCATCATCTCCCTCCAATCTTCCTGTTCACCCTATCCTTGTCCCGCGCAGGGGTTGTGGCATAGTTGAGGTTGACGGACAAGGGGCCGATGCTAAAAGAATGTCGTTCTCAAACTATCGTCAAGTCCCGAACTTGAACTACAAAAGCACCACTTGGCCATGAAGCGGATGCTACGCTGCCCACAGAGCCGGAGAAATACTTCCTTGACAAAAACAGGGACCAGGCGATGAATGAAAGTTGGAGCTAGAACGGCTGGTCGTGGTAATAGGGCCATGCTCAAGATAAGTAAACCCGTCATATAATCGGGCGACGTACTACCCCGAATTGCCGTTTGTGGATCTAATACTGTGAAAGAAGTTTCAGGAGCATTGATACTATGACTAGAAATTGTGCGGTCAGGAAAGATTGTTTTCTCCAGTTATACAAAGCCCTGGTCGCACCCGGTATCTTGAGCTAAACCTTTGGTCATTATCCTTGCGGCGCAAGATTCCACCATGAATTTGCAATACGTTTCTCGACAGCCTGTGAAAGGCCCAAGTCTGTGGTTGAGCGTTACACCAGAGGAAGAAGCCCGAATACGCCGACACCCTGGACAAGACACGATCTACAGCATACCCGAAGTAATCCCGTATAGAAACGTTGGGAGCGGGAGGATCATGTCTATCAATAACCATGCCATGTCATACTGTAACTTTCCAGCTCGTCTGCTACAAAAGTACGCATGCACGGAATGATAGAGGAATGTGTTTGGGTGACAGAAACGGTGAGCATGAGAGATGCTGACGGAGAGTTGTGTAAGACGGCGTCAAGATGCGTCAAGATAGGCCTAGCCAGACTGACTGCGCCTACAATTGCTACTGCTACTGCTACTGCTACTACTACCGCAACATTGAGATCCTTACCTACATGATCGTACGCAGAACACTGACCAACGACGTCATGGTCTTATGTTTTCCAGCTCCGAAAAGGCGCAGAGACGAGATACTCGACTCGTAGGAGCGGCCCGTGGCTCTGTCTCAGCTGTAAGATGAGATACCTAAGGCGACACGAGCCAAAGATTTGGAAACCGACGAACAAACAAATAACGAAGCGAAGCCACCGCGAAAGCATTCGTGCGGCGTTTATCTTACGGTGGGCCGTAAGTAACGTTCCAGTGTTACTCATCTACAGCTATACCGTGTCCGGTTAGACTGTCACTTTTTATAGATATTCTCCATATTCTGATCTCGAGCCTCAGGGTAAAATGTGCCGTTTCTGGAGCCATGTCGCCACTGAGATGGCGCTTGTAATGCAATGCAAGGCAATTTGTTCGACCCCAGCCTGGCCGTTACCTTACTTTGAACAGGGCTTTGGATGTTTTGGGCCGGATTGAATTGGACTGGGTTTGGATTTGAGATGGCTTGGTTCTCGCAGGGACCCAATATCAAAGCTTTAACTACCGGCGGCCCCGGCTTGTCCGTCTCTGGTCTATGATGCCGACGCCCGGTCCGTCTACCACCGCCTGAGAGCCCGCCCGCTATCCCAATCCCAATGTTGTTTCGCCCTGTCGTAAACGCACGAGCCAATCAACGACTCGAGTCTGGCATAGCATGAGCGAATGGAAACCGAATCCGCTACTTGAGCCAAAGTTGAGCCGTAGACCGGGGTCCACGGGCACCGTAGCCCAGTCCAGACAGCCCAGCCCAGCCTAACTTTCATATCCGTTCAGTAAGGTAGTTACCAGTCCAGTGTGCACTGAGCAAGCCAACCTCTCTCTCTGTAGGGAAACTCAGTGGTTGAACCTATCAACGACTAAAATTCCCCCTGGATCTAAAGGGAGAAAACAACCTACACGGGGCACGGACATGTAAAGTTATTTTTACTTTGTCACCTAGTGTTTTTGTCACCCTTCCTTCCCCTCGTTCGACTTTCAGTTTAGTCACCACTTACCTGTGAATCCTTGGCGATACGTCGAGACAGGGCTTCTCTCGTTTTTACTTCTTTCTTCTTCCTTTGTCTCTTTCAAGAGGTCTCAGCTTCTCTTCCGGACACCGCGGAAAAGCGGAGGACGGACACTAGTCTCAACGATCTAAGACAATGGAACTCTCCCTAACCCTTGACCCTGGGCCATGTGCGTCATGCCCTCTGCTTGCAAGGTTGTATCTCGGCCCCAGAGAGTAAGAAAGCGTCTGACCTTGACAAAGGGCATAAAAATAAACCCATCAAAGAAGCACCCTAAGCTCGTGATAACTTGCCTGAACCTTTGTGTCACCTAGAGTCGTGGCCCTAAGTTTTTCTTGAGTCCCCTAGCTCGGCCGCCATTTTTGTGACTGAGGATGACAGAAAATCTAGGACAAAAGTCCCGGGTGACAAAACTTATCAGACTGTATCATGATAAACTGGAGAGCCGATGTGGTTGGCTTATTTTCCTCCCCTGATGTAAAAGCCTTCAGTCTTTTGACACCCGGCAATATTGTGATGAGTGTCTGGTGTTTGCTGCAGCTGGATGACAAAACAGCCAACCTGTTGAGAGGTCGAGAGCCAAAAACTTTAGGTAACTGGGCGCTGCGGTACACCATTCTGTAGGTGCCACCGTCCGCCACTATCTCTTGTTGTTCCTGTACCCCAGGTACTCGGATTCGGTTGCTGTATTTGTGATTTATTATTTGTTGCTTCATTGCTATTATATGCCCATTCTGGGCTGGACTGGGTTTCTACCCGCCACCACCATCTCGGCCAGACTCAACCTCATGATTTCAGGAACATTCCGCGCATGTAAGAAAGGGAAGCATTGCATTGCAGTACCATCTCGGCGGTCGTGTAGAACCATGGGACGAGCACAAGCCAGCAAGGTCGCCCGGCCACCAATGAACCATCTCCAATCGCCTGCTCCCCAAAATAGCACAGCAGAAGCACCTGGTATGGATCGATGTTATCTTCAGGTATGGACCATGGACCCGTCATACCTTTACCGAACCGGCGCCTAGCCTAAGCATCTCCAATTGCTGCTTCAGCACCCCTACATACTCCGCAGTCCTCCCGCTTAGAAGGTTACTTCTGCTCCCTGACCAATCCTTACGGTACCTTGAGCCCCTCTGATCTGGCATGGAAGGGATGTGTTACTAAGGTTGATGGTCTGTGACCGACGCTTTCTCTAGAGAACCCGCAAACAGATGAATGGTTTTTTTTTTTTTCGACTATGACAGATGCCCAGCCCAGGGATCTTTTGAAGAGCGGCCCTATTACTGATGAGGCTGCAGGACGCCCCCCCCTGGCCGAGCTGTGGCACCGGACCACACCCCATCTCTAGCGTTTTGTTTTGGGTTATGTTTTTTTTTTGGTAGACCAGACCAGCACCAGCACCGCACCATCGCACATTTGCCCATCAGGCAGGCGGCGACGGCGCGGATACCACAGAGTTACACCTGTACTCCGGGTTCACGGCCAAGAAGCAGCATCCGATTCATTGGGACTCATCCATTGCTGTCCGCTGCCGTAGTCCCGGGGCCCGCACTCCACAGCCCACAATTCCCCTAGTCTGAGGCCGAGCTCGCCGCTTGTCTTGACGTTCCCTCGGCTCATTCCTGCGCTTCTGAATGGCAGGTCAAGTATCCGTAGTGCAGTGTAGTTGTTAGTAATTCTGATGTTATGCTATGTTAAGCTGTTCAGGCTCAAGCACAGCAGGCAATCGGGAGACTAAGGCTGGCTGATGGTGGGTGCCCATGGGCTGTACGCTTTTAGGACTGGTGGTGAACTGGCACTGACGCTGCTGTCTGTTAGATTGCTGGCACCTGCATCATGGCACATGGCACGCTCTTACCTCACCTTACACTTACAGTTTACTGCTCTTTTCATCCATTGCAAGCATTTCACAGTACAGTACAACACAATAGGTACCCTTACACAGCCTTCCACCCGTTCCTTCCATCCCACTCTTACCTTACCTGTCTAGCACCTACCTTACCTTACACTCCCACACACCTCACCTTTTACACCCCGGTTGCTCCTCCCCTCCCCCATCTGAGCTGCTCCCGCACCTGCCTGCCCTGTGGATTAGGTCCGCTTGTATTTAACAATGCCATCGTCCCCAGCTCCTTCTCGGATCCCCTCTTGATTCCCTTTCGGTCATCTACAACAAACATCTTCGTCTTTACAAGTCAACACCACGTTCGCTATCCTCCTCACCCTCCTCACCTCTCTCAACTCTCTTAGGAAGTCCTCGTCGACTCCTGTCACTCGCTTTTTATTTCACGGTGCTTTGGTTCTGGAACAACGATCCTCCTTCACGATACGCTTCTCAACTCATATCTCTGGGTATATTCAATCGTTTCCCATTGTATATAATCAGGAACAAACACGAAGTGCAGAGACCAATTCTCAGATAGAGACCACGGCTTACACCAAAACCTTCTGGACTCAAACTCAATCTGTCAATAATCGACTGCCGGTTCAACTGGAAACGAAGCTTCTCAAGTGCACTTACATGGTCAACTTGGCTTTCGATTCTACAATCAGTTGATATCCTCACTTCTGCATACCCACAGTCGCTTCCAAAGCTATCACAACTTCCCTTCAAAGGGAGGAAACCCAAATTAACCGCCATATTCGATCGCTACCACCCGTTTGGAAGACTTGGATATAGACAACTACCGTACTACGCAGCATCACTGGCCAAGGTTTTAGATATCTCTTGAACTTATCTGGCCTTGATCATCCCTGCTCCGTAGAGTCCATCGAGCATCTCAGTCACATTAGACTGTTGAAGCCCTCCGTGTATAAGTTTGAATCCTCGACTTGCACCTGAGTACATCCTCTCGACGTTCTACGCTGAATTGTTGTCTATTACGAGGCCCCATTCACGAACTATCTCTTGATACGGACCCCTTGGATCGATTCCTGGAAACCGATTGACTGGGTAGATCACTTGCTGCCCTTGTCCCTCCAACACTCGCTATAAATCCACAAGCTTGTCTTAGTGGATCACTTCGTGTATGTCACTTGAGCCTCATCAAAACTTGTGCGTGTACTTATTTACTCAACAGTTCTAACTTACAGATACCTCTGTAATATTTGCAAAATGGCTGGTCCCGGTGGTGGTCCCCCTCGCCGCAGCCACACTAAGTCTCGCAAGGGCTGTGATACCTGGTATGACCCATCAATCCATGATGACTTTGCACAATACTAACAACTACTCACAGCAAGCGCCGCCATATCCGATGTGATGAAAACTTCCCCCAATGGTGAGTTGTGATTCGAAAAAGACGTCTTGTTCCCAGGCTAACAGATGAAGCCGAAACTGCACCAAGCATAAGATTCGATGCCCATACAACGACGTGCAGGTTCCTGATGCTGAGCGCTCTACAACTCCCGACAAGCCAGACCTGATGTGGACACCCCAGATTGAAGCCGCCATTGCAGAATGGCAAACGACAGGCATCTTCCCGCTCCCCAGCCTGGGAATATACCCTGCCCCAATGCCACATCTGTACTCTGTTGAAGATCTCCGTCTGATCTACCACGTTGCGACGCTATACTACCAACTAGCTACCATCGATGCTAACAATTTCACTCTTTGGACTCGCCATATTCCAACGTACGTCGAAATAACATAACGCTCAGATTGGTATATACTAATTCCCGACCCTAGTCTTCTTCGAATTGGTGCCACGACACCATATGTGATGCATGCTCTGCTCGCTTTCTCTGCCATGCATATTGCTTTCCTCACCGACTGCCCTCTAGTTGGCAGCATGGCCTATGAGCACCGCGGCATTGCCCTCAAGGGGCTCCAGGAAGCCATTGGGTCTTTCTCCCGAGAGACATCGGATGCTATCCTTGCTGCCTCCCTCGTTCTCTCCTGGCAGGCCACTGACTGGTAAGAATCACGATTCCAACATCTAGGGAAGGGAATTAACAGCATAATCAGGCGCAGCTGGACCCAGTTAATGCAAGGCACTTCCTCGGTAAGTTGACCCGATTGTAGCAGTAGAACTCTACTGACCTGGAGATAGGTGATCGATGCCATGGATCCCTGGAAGCATGAGTCCCAGTTCGGAGACTTCATCGCCGAGAGCAGCACGTTCCCGACCGCCCCGCCATCTCCCGGAAAGGATCATCGCCCAAGCCAACCTCGCCCTGAGGATCTGGAGGCCTACCAGCGCACGCTCGACCAGATTCAAAAAGTCGAAGCACACCTCAAGTACCACAAGGAAGATACTACACAGATTCAGCATCTCATTGGCTTTCTCCGAGGCTCCCGCAAGATAAGCCCTACGCTCTCCATTGCTCAGCAATTTGAGCGTCTTCAGCCTCTCCGCAAATGGCTCTTCTGGATGCCCGTAGGTTACCTGCAGAACTACCATGGCTCTCCCAACTCGCTGGTCATCATTGCTTATCTGTATACCGTGGCTCTGCTTATGGAACGGCTCTTCCCAGAGATTGGCGCCGCCTATTTTGGCAGTTTATCTATTTCTCCCGTTGAAGAGATTGCTCGGCGACTCATGTCGATCAATGTTTCTGGTGTCGGAAGCGAGATGCAAACTCCCTTGACCCTTATGGAGTTCCCCATCGACACAGTTAGCCAGTTTCGGTCACGTATGGGATGGATGCACCCCGAAAGAACTCCCTCTTTCCCTCAATTCAATCCTCGCAATTTCACTATCCAGGAGGAGGTGCCTACCCATGAGTCGTATCTGTACGGAAACCCTGCTTTCAGCTACAGCACTGAGGAAATGCCTATGCTCAACGCATCCGGACCACCTTCTGCAGTGAGCCCCCTGGTCTTGTCGCCGTATCCAAGCCAGCAGTACCTCAATGTTCCCTCACCGGCGTATAATGGGTCTTACAGCCCAGCATCCTCGACTTTCGAGGGCTCTGTCGCATACAGCGATACCGAGGAGTATGGATCATGGGACATGAACAATCTACAAGGCGGGCCATCCTCATCAATTCAGGACTCCCCTCAAAACTATGGCGTCGGGTTCGTTACTCCTGTCCAGGCTGTGTGGATCTAGGCTCCTCGAGACGACCACTGGCTCAATTTACACAAAGAACATTAGGGGATTGACCGTTACCACCCAGGATGAACACGACACCTACATACCCGCCTCCAGAGGACCCGAGTCTATACATGACATCCATGACGAGCACCCAATCTCCATATATCAAGTCAGAGCAATTCGGCATGCTTCCTCTCCCCGAATCTCCCGTCTCGTCGAACGCACCGCTCCCACGACATCGCCATACCTCGTCCATGTCCTCCGCACCGCACCCACCTTCTCCTCTGGCACGGCCCCCTGTGATGCACCAATATGACGACAATACCCGACGTCGAGCCACCTGATACCAAGTCCGACTTCGATTCACCCTCATCTGTTTTTACTGTTATGATTTAATTAGATGTTCTACTTTTTCCGAAAACGACGCAGGCGCCATGTATATCACACTCCTTCAACGCTCGCTACACCCAACCCTCCGCGTCAACGACGCTGACACTCCCTACCACTCAACTAACACGCGCATTTGGAAGTGCCGTGTTATATTCCACACTCCTTATGATACCCACTCTCAGAGAAACGACATTCCTTCATACCATGATACCCGATAGACACTCCTTTATGACGACTTATGAGATTTCGATCGGTTATAGAATTCACTCCTTACGGTTTCCGCCAAAGGTGGCGGAAGAACCGTATCCGGAAAGCATAGCGACTGTTTTTTACTTATTTTTTACTGCGCCTGGAAAAAAGTTTGGCGTTGAAGGGAGTTTTGGGAAAGCATTTGTTTGGCGCGCTGAATCATGTTTTATTGTTTGATGTATGTATGCTTGGGATAGGTGCTTGCATCGCCCGACTCTTCGCAGAGCCTGGAGCAGCGATGGAACAACACGGAACAGAAGCACAGTTGCATTTTAGCTTGAATTTACCTGGCTCTTTAAGAGAGGCCATGGCTGGATATGTACACTCGGATGATATGAAACATGCGATGGATATCGTGTGAGGATAGACTGCTTGTTTGTTGTTTGTTATATGGTAGCTACGATCATGTTTTTGGATATGTAGGGAAGATTGATGTCTGATGGCAGTTCTTTTATGTTCGGCCCGGAGGTTAATTGATAATTCTACGATGTTTTCACTCATTATGCTATTGTTACGAATGTGATTTCTACAATGGAAACTGTGATAGTTGACGGCGACGAATTATAAAGCCATGTACGTTTCATTTTCAAGTACATGCACCAAAATAATTGACTCGTTCAGCTTTTGGCCACTCCACACAACAAATCTCGATAGCATCGATCAAAAACCTGGTGGTCAATCTGAAATATCAAAGCCAATGTATCTAGATATTTTCTACTGCTTCCTGGTTGAGTTGGAGGATTTGATCTTGTCGCCGGGTTTTTTCTGAATAGGGCCATGGGGATAGACTTGACTCGCAAGTACCTCAGAATCAAAGGTACATATAAGCAAATACATTTCAACCCGGTTGCCAGTTTTCCTGTCGCCATTCTGTATATCTTATAGATTTATTTAGTCGATGCTGAAATTCAGAAGACAGTTGCTGAGCTGTATGATCTCGCCGTTGAAGCCAATATCAAAGGTATCTTGTGGCACCGTACTTGAGAGCGACAGCTGGTACATTCATGATGGGTAAGGAAGAGGATGGTTCCTGTCCCAAGGAAATACATTATTTTTATAGTGCAGTGTATTGTGCGCATCAAATATGAAAGTTGGGAAATGATGTGTAGCATAAAGTCCTATGTTTTGCTGCTGTCACTTGATGAACTGTAAAGGGTCAGTGCTATGACCACATCAACTAAACCTTATGAAGCCCACCTTTAAATATGGAAGCCATTTCACATCACCTAACTTCATATATGGACACATGAAAAGGTGCGATAGTATAAGTGATTGGGAATTCATGTCGAGACTACTTCCACTACTTTATACTTAAAGTCGCCCCTTTTATTGTGAGGCAACGACCGAGGCCTCATCCAACATCAACGCTCTTACAGCCATCAGTGCATAAGCCACTATCCAAACATCCATGCGCTCTTCGACCAGTCCCAGATACGTAGTGGTGGGCCATGTTTGAGGAAACAAGAAGCGTGAAAATGAAAAAAGGAGCGCAAATCCATCCAGGTTGTTGGTATCAATATTCCGTTCCGGCCCCCTTTCCAGGAACTCATATCCAGCTGGTTCACAACCCTGAGACCGAAGCGGATTTCCTGTCTAAAAATACAGATGAAAAAAGACGACTGCCGACCGTTTGGAGGCTCTTCTACCTCGGAAACGTGCGCCTGTCAATGCTCAAAACTCCAAGGCGCCTGTGCGAGAAAACAACGATTGAAATGGATCATGTATGGGGATCGGTCCTGTCAACTCCGGTATCATATGTCGTCGATGCTGCATCTCTTGAGCATCGTCGTTCGTCTTCCATGTCATGTTCAGACGTTCATGAATAAATGTATAAAACTTGTGAATCAGCAGGCCGCATTCGAATGCCCACTCAAGCAGAAGTGCTGCTGCGAGGTCTATTGGATGGCGTTCGGTTCGGTGGCGGTAATCGAGCACTATCACTACGGTCACGACCAGCTCCCTCCCGCATAGCGTCACTGTAGCTGGGTACTGGCGGTTGGCGAGGACTTGGAGTTTGCCGTGAGGGAAGCACCGTAGCGGAAGAGTTACCTCGGCTGCGGTTCATTACGCGAATAAGAGGCGTATCTTCCTCGCTGTCACTTCCATATCGACCATCTTCGCTACCTGAATGGTCGGGACTTTGGTATTCAGGAGGCGGGTTTGTCGCATCCTCGAGATGCAGATGGAGAGGGTTGTGGTCGTGCGTCTCCTGTTGAGGTGCGGCATTGCTGCTAGCTTCGCCGTTCTCCTCGTTGGGTATAAAATGAGCCAAAGAAATATCGGTCGAGCTTCTAACTGGTCCGGGACTTGTTGGAGGAAGAACGCGAAAGTTACCACTACGTGTTCGTCCATGCGAAGGGTTGAGATCGTTAGATGGGTTGCGTGTGTTGTAAGAGCTTGCAGTGATGGAGTGGCTGTGTTGCCTGCCTTGAGGATAAGTATTGCCGTCCTTGGTGCCAGCTTCCAACAGTATGCTACCCTGCTCAGATCCATAAGGTGGCGGAGGAGCCAGGCTTCCAGTCACAGGAGCCAGACCCCATTTCTTGACGTTGGCCTCGATGAAGACGAAGCCGGCCTGACCAAGGTTGACGTGAATAGTAGCAGGACCGTTTGCACCGATGGCAGGGAAGAAGTTTTGGGCCTTGAGTCCGTGAACAACCTCCTCGAGCTTCTTACCATTGCGAGTGAAGAAGATAGCACCGGTTCGAGGACGATAGCCCACCCCTACGACATCGCCCTGCACCAGTGGAGGACCATAGGGAGTCGCGCCGAATGGTTGATTGTAGCGGCGAGCACCAGTTGATTGATACCCAACAGAGTACTTGTGATAACCTGGCATTAAAATCAGTAAATGATCGTGGAGGATCAAATCGTGACAAACTCACCCGGCAGTCGGAAAAGAGGATAAGGCTTAGTAGCCATGCCGATACTGAGCAGAGTGTTTTCGGGCTTTTCGTAGATCTTGGCTTCCCAGTAGTAGACATCGTTTTGCTTGGGGACAGGGAGATTGCTCATGACGGTGCACTCCGAGTCAAAGAATTCGATTTCGGTACGAGCTTCGACAAAGCAGTTGGCGATCTCCAGTTCAGGTTCAAATTCCCATGCGGAGACACCCTTTTCTTGTATGGCGAGGTATTGAGACAGAGAGATATCAGTCTGCATTGATTCGGGAGGGTTTGCAGTAACCCAGGCTTTTGGACGCAACAGACGTTAGTAAAATACATTCGCCAGATTAGCGAGCGTGAACATTTGGTGACATACCCTTTGCACGTAGATATTCCTGGCGAGACATATCATCCATGACCTCGAGGGCCTCAGCCTCATCGCGTGCGAACGCTTGTTCATCATCGTATTCGCCAGGTCGACCGAGACGATCGAGGATGATGCGACCGGTACTCGCACAGCCAGAAACCCAGAAGATGAAGATGACTAGGGCGATGAGGACGATGGAGCCGAAAGATGACACGAGGCCGATGACGACGCCTGTGAAGGCAGACGACGGGTTGGAAGAGAGCCCCATGATGGGCGACGGACAAAGTATTAAATGGCCGCCTCTTGATTTTGATCCGATTTGCTTGCTCTTAACGGGGTCGACAGGTTAATTCAAGGAGAATTGCGTTTGGCTCGGATTGTATAGATCGTGTTGTGCGGATTAGTCGATCGATCGGTCGGTCGGGGACAATCAAGGCACGGATCTTGGCGGACGGCGTCACCGCCGCAAATAGTACATGTAAGAATCAATCGCGCGGCGAGATAAGCAGAAGGAGACGTGGCTGAGGAGTCAGTCGAAGATGAAGTCGCTGATATCGATGAACGGAGGAATCGAAAACGCCGAAAGAAGGTGAGAATGAACCTGAAGAGGATGGGGAATGAGGCCAAAAGATTTGGTGGTGAGGGTGAAGGAGGAGAATGACGAAGACGGGGGAGGGAGAGACGAGAGAGGCGAGCCCAGGCGTCTTTGGGTGAAGTGAGGTGGTTGGCTGTTAGTGTTAGAGGATTGGATCAAATGTGGAGGAGGATAAGCCTACAGCGCAATACGGACGGGCCCAACTAGACTTTAGACCACGCGATATCGCCACTCGAACGCAAACTGCGGACTATCAGTAAATCAAAACTTGCGAGATGATTCTTCAAAGCGTTGTTTTTAGAGAGACATTGATTTGACACCAGCTTCCTAACGACAGGCTCATCTAAGCAGCGAACAATTGTCTCTAGCACTGATAAAACACTATCGTCATACGGCCACTGAAGCAGACAGTGAACGTTACGAGTGACCTCCTCCTAGTGGGGTGACCTGAACCCTCTACCACTTCCCGACGGGGCATTCGCAGGGGGATCACCTTCAGTGAGAAGCCTAAAGAGGGGCCCAAGGGTCGACGGAAGCAGCGGGAGCGGGCTGATGGGACATGATAGCGCTTGCATCGTGTTAGCGTGAGTCACCACTTGACGCTGCATGGCACTAACACTCAGTGTGGGGCCTCATGTCTCCCAAGGCTGAACCAGAACGATCATCATCAGTCAATGGAATCTCAAAGTGGCTGATGAACCTGGACCTGGAACCTTGTCAGACCAGGACAGGAACCAAAAGAAGCGAAGCGAATCGAAATGCGACGCTGATGACGACGTTGACAGTGAGTTTTGTTACTGACTGACTTTACGATATTGTATCTGTGACGTGAGCAGTAAGAGACCTGATCACCTAACTAATAATCACTCACTCACTCAATCATTCATCACAACAACAGTCTCCCAACATATCGTATAATACGGAGTACCAAGCAATGCAAATGCAGTTTTTGTTTCGGCCCGGTGCCTGTCCCCTCACAGCTAATACGCCCCCAGGTTTCACATCTTCCATGGATCTTAGCGCCTTATTCATCAAAACAACAGAGCATCTCAGCTCGTATACTATTTTGAGCCTTCGCGATACGTCTTGCGTCTATTAATTTCCAAGAATTACACGTCAGCCAACGAATTGTCAAATCCTACAATCCTGACCTTATTCTAATTAATATCCCATGGATCTGAAACATGAACTGCTTATGGAAGGTAGTAGCATGTTTAGGGGGACATTGGACGATAGTTTCATTATTCGCCCTTTTTTGTCAAAGGAAGCAAGTCATATTACAAAGTCCCTGAGGGAGCAAGAAAACATCAGACTTAATATAGGGTGTCAAAATAAACTTACCAAAAGGTACCTTAAACTTATACTAAGTTACCTAAATATTTTTATTATTTACCTAGGATCAAGGTCCCGAGTTTTCTTTCCCCCTCTAGAAAGTCAATATAACCTTGGCAACTATTATGGCTGAAACCTTCATAGTTTAATGCCCCGAGCACCTTGACATTAATGATACGCTAACTTAGGTATATCTACACATTCACGACCATGACTTCATTTTCATACAAGTCAGAGTATCATGTTTATTCAATGCATTGCCTATCTCATATTCTAACAATCTCAACATATCAATTCATGTCCGTGAGAAACCGTTACCATGCCTATTTACATTAACGTTATACATCTACATGCACACAGTGAACC
The DNA here is from genome assembly GCA_012932015.1 of Fusarium acutatum. Lineage (NCBI taxonomy): Eukaryota > Fungi > Ascomycota > Sordariomycetes > Hypocreales > Nectriaceae > Fusarium > Fusarium acutatum. The sequence continues at coordinate 125,858 of JAADJF010000053.1, forward strand.
CAACCCAAACCCAAAGTAAGAAAATCGCATTTTACCTTACAGCCCATTCAAGACTTTCGTCATACCCATAACACGTCAACTTTAACACTCCTCTCCTCGCCCTCGTCGATATTCCCTCTGCGCTCTTCGTGCCCGCCTCTCCTCTCTGGCCCTCTCCCTCTCAAGCTCCCTCAGTTCAGGCATCGGGTGGTGATAACTCTTGGTACCTAGATCGCCACTATCATCTGTGGTACGGGTCACCTGTGATCCATCGAGGAGACTCTCACTGACCTGGCTGTCGGCGCGGGTGTAGCTCTCAGCACGCTGATAGCTGAAATCGCGACGGGCTGCTCGGCCGGCTTCACGAAGACGACGGGCCTCGGCGCGCATGCGCTCTGCCTCACGGTTTTCACGACGATCAGCGGTAGAGTAGACCTTGCGGATGCCGCCAGTGGCCTTGGTAGGTGTGGTTGTAGGAGTGGTCTGACGATCAGAAAGAAGGTTTGTTGAGACGTTAGATTCAGTGCCGGGGTTGGTAGAGCCGTCCCATTCGGAACCTTCACTTTCCTTGTTCAGTCCACCGACTCGGGCAGGTCTTTCATGGCGATAGCTGCGGAGTTCCTTCTTGGCTGCAAGCTCGGCCTCCTCATCTTCAACGCCCGCTTCACCAACGTGACGGCTAGTCTTCTTGCCCTTCTTCGCACGCTCACGGTCTCGCTTTTCCTGCTTGCGGCGTCGCTTCTCACGTGCACCTATGTCGCTTGCTCCAGCTGTGATACCGGTAAGTGTTGTGCTCTCTGTGACTACAGTCGTGTTGTCGTCGTCCACGTCCTTGTATACACTGCCACCACCGAGGTTTGTTGGTCGAGTTGCGTTGGAGAGAATAGTGCCGTTAGGCCCGGTACGTCGAAGAACCGTAGATTTGTAGTCATCCCAATCTGTTTCCTTGAATTGGAAGCCACCGTTCTTTGCCCAGAAGAAGAACCAGATACCGGTACACACGAACGCCACACCGATCAGGGCAAAAAGGAAGAAGAAACCGGCATTGCTGATGTCGTGAGGGTCGAACGAGCCTGATTCAGGCTCGACTGATGGTTTGTGTCTGTCGTTCTTGTCGTCGTCTTTATCATCTCGACCTAGCAGCACTTTACTGCCCTCCAATAAGTGTCCCGAGAGTGTGGAAAAGGCCTCTGCAGCACGAGGGGTGTGCTGTGTGATTGACGATGCACTGCGCAACGAGCGGATGATAGCGGGTGCCATGATGGAATGGAGTAGAATGAAGAGTGTCTCAGTCGAGTATAGATATGTGCAAGCTAGGCCCAGGGTGCTGTAGCCCAGCCGAGCTCAATCGTAAATAAGACCAAGCAGTTGAGCCGAGTGAGTATTCTTGATGTATCAATCGAATGAGTGTGGTCAGTAATGGTTATCGTTAAATGAGTCGTGTGGTGTTGATTATGGAAATAGTGTGTTTTCTGAGATAAGGAGAGAGAAATAATGGAGAGAGAAAGAGTGTTGCGTGGCTCAGGCTGGGCGATGGTGCTTGGTTAACCCAGAAACGAGGCCTGTAAAGTGCGTGGCTGGGATGCGCAGCAGGTGGTTGGGCAGCTTTAACGTGCGCGTCAGAATGCTTACAACGCTCTCGAAGTTTGACAGAAAGATAAAAATAAGGCAATGGTCTTGAACGCTATCAAAACAGGGCTCCAATAATATCCTTCTAAAGTTTGAATCAGTTTCAATGGCTTTTTTTGATCTCATCACCAGAATCCAGCCACAATCTTCAAATGACGTCGAAAGTAAACAACACTCGATCGCTGACCCAGCAACCTCGCACAGAAAGCCCATTTAGTCATCAACCAATGACAGCTGTCCACGACTTTGATGGTCCAGATTGGCAATGCACACGCCCCCCTTCAAGTTTTATTCGTGCATCTTGGGAAGGGAACTGACAAGCTCTATTTTAGCCCGCATAAAAAGAAGATTCTAGGCAGTAGCGCCGGCCTTTGTGAGACAACTATTGTCCCTACCTAAGATTTGCATTAAGAGATTGTGATACTTTAAACCATTCTGTTCGAGTTTGACATTGGAATGTCACTAGGTTACATATTTGAGACCTGACGGACCATGTTTGATTCTACCCCTGAGACAGCGTCAGCAACTGCACTGCTCACGTTTGCATGAATACCTCGGGCGCTTACACCGGATGAAAGCTGTTCTAGGTCGGTTAATCTACACATACAAGATCGCCAGTTTCTTATGCACAAACTCAGACACCTGAGACAGGGGGAAAAGGGATAGCTAACAATATGTTCCCATTGTTATGCTATGGTTAAACTCAATCATATCCACCCAGTCGTTGTCTTGTTGCTCTCCCAGTCTCTCCATTCCAAGACGATATCTTCCGTTTCGACCAAAATCCTTCATCTCCGTTCAACCCACTCACAATCAGTCTGCCACCCTCACTCCACAATGATCAGCCTAAGATCTTGTCACAGGTCACCATTTAATGTCTCGGAACAAGTAGAATAGAGAAGCCAAACATGCATGTCATGCTGGTTGTAACATAAGATTATTCTCTGCCGGGCAGCAGATAGAGGCGCGAACCTCGTTTGCCCGTACAATCTATCGTTCTGATGACAAGGGTCCAATGGTAGTTCCAGCCAAGTCTCAAGTTCCTCCTCTTACACCATGCTCAACAACGCAATACATAAGCCATATCCATAACCGTCTCTCATGCAGCTTCCCACAGGGATCTCTTGCTGATCAGATCGCGGCAAGAAGGGGTGCAGACAAACAATGGGAAATTGTCTAGTTCCGGTCCAATCAAGGCCAGTCCTCCTATACATGAATCTACGCCCTTTAGGTAGCAACGACCATGCATCGGGCAAAGATATTTCGGTTCAAAGCCACCACAGGGTAAGACATCTGTTCATTGAGGACGTACCGGTGCCCTTCCACTACCCAACCAAACTCCAAAACAACCCACCTGGGCGTACATGATTTCCAAATAATAAAAAGTTGAGCTTTCAGTAAGCGCTGTTGGTACTGGTACCTCGAGGTAGTAGAGCCGGGCTGGTAACTCAGCTGGACCATCAACTGGATGCTTCCACCATCACCGCTTTTGGGGTATCAACTTTCTGCCACGAAGCCAACGGGAGGGCTTGACCCATGAATGCAAGCATCAAGATGAGCTCAGTGTGCGAATCTAACATTGAGCTCAAGACCGTAGCTTGAACGTAATCAAAACGGCCACCGGAATGCTCATCGATGGCCAAGATTCAAGATTATAGGCGAAACGCTGCCCGTCCCGTAGACATTTGTATGCAGGAAATAAGAAAGAAGAAATAGATATAGATCAAAAAAACAAAAATGCAAAAACGCGCTTATCATCAACTTTGTCATCTCTCATCAAAAAAATTCATCAGTAAATGTAGTCGTCCATGGCAAAGGACGGATCATATGGTGCATGGTTTCCAGAATATCCACGATGATGTGAGTCAGAACGACTGGGAGTGTGGGGTCGGTAAGGGAGAGCCTTTTGTTCAACTCGGCTGCGGACATCTTCAAGCTGATAGTAACTGCTAGCGCGGTCGCTGCCAACTCTAGAGCTGCCGGTAGGCCTTGAAAATGTGATCTCGCCTCCATCGCCGCACTCAATCTCAGCACCCGACACTCGCACGACGGCCGAGCCTGACACTTTGATCGTGACATTGTCAGTATCGCTCGAAGAAGAACGGGTGAGACCAGTTGTGTTGCTTCTCTTATACTCGCTATCATCATGGCTGCCACTGCTTCGACTGCTCCCACCGCCAAGCCGAGGGTTGCTAGCTTTGCGTAGGGTTTCGGCAGTCAATGGCATGGCGGGACCGCCATTGATGTCATCTTGGTATCGCATGGCGTCCAGATATTTATCCTCATCCAAACTGACACCTCCACCACCAAGTGAGCGATCTTCGTAGTAGGAATCCCGTCGAGTTCGGGCAGGCACAATGTCGATTCCACGCTGTTCATACGCAACGGAGCCTCGTCGAGTGCGAGCAGGTACAAGATCAGCACCATGATGCTCATAGGCGACAGAACTGCGTCGAGTACGGGCCAAAGCTGTACGACGATCGAAATTGGCTTCAGGAGAGTCCGCAAAAAGGCCGGGACTGTCATTGTAATCTTCATCGTCATAGCCTTGGTCAACAAACCCAACACGGCTACGACCCGAAGGCGGTGGCCGCGAGGGGGTCCTTGTCTTTTGCCTTGTCAATGACTGAGGAGGGGGGCGGAATGGAGTGGTTGGAGGAGGCATTGCAGACTTGGGTCGTGGGATGCTGTCAGGAGGAGGCATACGCCGGCGATCCTCGTCATTCTGTTGAGGCCTCTTAGAGCGAGAGGCACGTCTAATGAGACGAGGATCGGGCTGCTCCTCCTCCTCAAAGTCATCCTGAGGATACCCAACGTTTGATGGTGAAGGTTGCTGTTGACGGAAACCCATGGATGAAGCTGGCCGCTCAAAACGGTTTCTGAGGTGGGCGCTGGCTTGCTGCGAAGGCATATCAAAGAACCCAGGTGTTCCAGCACCTGGGCCAGGCGAAGGCGGTACGCCGACCACTGAGGGAGACTGTCCTCCAGGGAAGTAAGGTGGTGGCGGAAATGATCCAACGGGGAAAGAAGGTTGAGAAGCTTGGGCATGGTGCCAGCCAGCATTGGAAATTGGAGGAGCGGTTTGTCCAGGGTAATAGCTATGAGGTCGAGTCTGAGCACGGGGGCGCATGCCAGAGACGGCAGGCTGCTGGACACCGTAACAGGAGGGATCCTCGACACGACCTCGGCGATATTGTTGAACAACAGGCTCAGTCTTGGTGTGCGTGAGTGACGTTGGGCGAGGTCTTCTCACAGGCTTGGGCTCACGTTCCTTGGGTGGTTTGGCTTCGGTTCGGACCCTCCGTTGTTGCTGCTCAGCAGCTTCCTTCTGCTTGCGCTCTTTACGACGTCGATCTTTATCGCGCTGTTCACGAGCTTCACGTTCATAGTCTCGGCGGGGACGCTCTTCCCTACGAGGGGGCTCTTCATCAGAGAGCCCTTCACTAGGGGGAGAAACGTGTCGCCGGCTGGAATATCTCCTGGTTTCACCTCGAGACTTTCCTGTGTTGGGGCGTTCCTTGGGTGGACTGGCTGGACCGGGAGCTTCAGAGACAGCGTAGCGACGGGTGGATTGGATGCCCTCAAGGACAGAGCTGCCTGAATCCTCCTCGGCATCCTCGACATAGCAGACGTGGTTGGACATGGTGTAATTAGAAGATCGGAGAAAGTTGAGAGCGAATTCGGCTCCAAAAAAGAGTCAATTCGATGAGGGGGTTCGACGGGATCGAACAGGGACCACGCTAGGTGGGACGGCACAGTTGGTGGATGAGATCGCAACTCCAGGCGGTGAGAGCGTCGGTGGCGTTGGTGGTGACGGTATCTGCGATCGCGAACGCAATGCTTTAACGTCCCCTTTCGTGAAACCTAGCAAGCGACATGTGAAGGAAGTCGAATTCGTTGACCAAGACAGCTGCAGCCGAAAAAAGTCGTGAGTAAAATGTCGCTGGTGAGTTGGATACAGAAGGCGGTGACGATAGTGGCATAAACCAGGGCGCTGTTCGATGGAGACGCTAGTAGCGACGGTTATGTAATGTTCGATGCTTGATAGATGCTGGTGCTATAATGTTGATCGAGTTGAATATAATGCTCGACTGGAAGCGAAAGCAGAGCGAGGAGTCGAAGAAATATGTTTGTTTTAAAAAGACAATGTATCAAACTGTCATGGGAAAAAGACAAGACAAGAAGGAGGGGAGGAGGGGGAGAAGCGATGGGCATGGATGGACGGGATGGTCTGTTTTTAATGAAAGTGCCCAGGTGGTGGTAATTTCAGGGCCTGGGGGGTTCAGCATTTTCTGAAGCACCTCAGACTCAGAGTGTGGGGGGGTGTAGGTATTCAGATTCATCTGTTACCAGTAGTTTTAGTGGTAATGCAGCACTATTACCGCTCAGGGCGGACACGCAGCCACAGGCCGTTGTGGCCGTTGACGTTTTGATAGAATGAGCCAGCGAGGAGGCTATTTGATTTAAGCCCAAAGAGTAGTCATGTGAACAGAAAGAATTGGATTACGGCATAGAAGACTCGATGCCTCGAGCTTGAAGTGATAGAAAACTGTACACAATTGACAGAGAGGGAGGAGGGAAATGAGAAAGAATGAGAGAGCGCAAGTGTGTGGATGGGCGTGTAAGAAAACCCACCTCAAGGTGCGACTCTAGAAGAAGCAAGGGAGAATCTCGTCAAAAAGGAGGGGGTGGTTCTACACCTCGGGACGATGGACGATCAATCAAGCGACTCAACGCTGGAGCCAGCACAGCAAATGGAACTGCACACTGCAGTCAGTCAAATCAAATCAAATCAAACACGTCAAGTCGCTGAGAGCAATGACGAAGGCACTGACACAAAAGCAGAACAAGACACAGATAGAGATTGGTTGTCGTCTGTTTTTACTCGTTCGTTTTGCCCAGAATATCTTGATTCATCAGCACCAGAAAAAGTCAGCCAGTGAGACAGACACTCACTCACTCGATCCTCGTTCATCCAGCAACGGAACACTACGTGCACTATTATTAACACAGCAGCCACAAATATAGACATCCGTCCGTTCGTTCATGCTTCCCGCCTCTTACTTCCCGACTCATTTACGGATAGTGAGTGTCAATGACTCCTGAATGCGCTGTATCGTATTCGTCAGCATCTCTGTCTCTCACCATGGACACTTCAGAGGTGGCAGGGGAGCCTTGAGGTGAGGGTCTCTCGCTCCGGCCCGCCTCACTCAATGCGTTGGCAGTTGGCATCTTCTCCTGCTCAGCTAAGCAACATAGTTGCCCCAGATTCTCTTTTCCACTCCAAATTCCCGTCTACCATTCCCTTCTGAATATTGTAAACTCAAAATACCATAGAAAACAGTCATGCCAGAAATTGAAGAGGTGGGGGTGGCTACTGTACTCAAACCAGGGTCCTCACTCTTGTGTTGTGCTTTGCTGGTCGTGGTGCTGAATGGAATGGATTATGGAGCCATCCATCCCGCTCACGGCCACCAACAAGCAAGCGAGCTGGATGATGGAGTTTTCACTAAGCTTCGAGTCACTCTCAAAACTATGCTGGGGTATGCCTGTATTGATTCAACGGCCAAAACGATTGTCAGTCGATATGGTCTTTTAGATGGAAAATCTCTTCTTTCTAGTCTGGTCGACCACTCTTTTAGCCGTTTATATGGTTTATGGTCACGATATCGAAACTACAAGCGCATTATCGATGATGGCTAAAGGTAACTAGCCACCAAGCCCCAAGATCTGGCTCATTTTCACCGACTTCAGCCATCAATTCAGGCCAATCCATGTCAGGATTACACATGGACCCTGGCAATTCATTGAATTGTCATGTGAGTTGCTCCAAATTGTGAAACATTTGCAATGCAAAACACCAGCAAACAATCACTGAGCTATATATGCATACATTCATCCTACAAACCACAAGTGAGGCGGTTAATCACTGGCTCGCTGTCGATAAAAGCTGCCCGCTAACTTAGACGCTTTCCAATCCCGAATCCTAGCGACCCAGCAACCCGACCCAGCCCTCTGCGCCGCCGAGAACGGATCTGATCTGTCGACACGACCCCAGACGGTGCCCTGAAAGCCCGCATCTGAGGGATTGTTGAGAGACTTTCGGGCGGGTCTGGGCGTTATCTTACTTACAGGGAATGCCTTTGTATGACTGGCGCCAGTCCCAAGCAGTCAGGCCCAACTGTGGATCTTGCTCAGAGCTTTTGATCCAACGATTCTTTTCAAATCTTCCTTGCCTTTGCTGTCTGCCAGTCACCAACGATATCCAGTGCCAAAATCCGTATTGCACACCTGAACGAGGCTGATGGCACACCCCTCCCAGATGAGGAAGAGAAGGATTGTGGCTCACTCTTGAGGAATTGTGGTTTCTTACCAGTGAACAGAACTGCTTCGAATACTGCACTCGGCACTGTGACGGCCATGTTGAGATAAACCGCGGCTGACTACAGATTTTGCTCCGTCCAAAACCTCGAGGAAACAAGAAGAAGCGTAACAGGGGTTGTTTGCCGTTAGATAGACCGTTCCTGATAGGTGACAGGTAAATGACAGGCCCGAATCTCAACCGCTCTTCTAGGCAGATCGGGCTTGTGCACACATGGCACAAGGGCTTGACGAGGTATGACAAGATACACAGAGTAGGATAGCCATGCCGAACTCGCCAAACGGCCGTGTCTCTGAGTAGTCAATCATGATTATTGAACCTCGTACTACAGAGCTGAAAGATGCCCGATTACCCTCAAGAGGGGGCGTAAAACGCCATCACGATTTCTCATGTCTCCGTTGATCTACGCCTCCACCAAAGTGCCGTGTTTAGCCCGCCCCCGGAGCCTTCTTCACCTTCGTGCCTAACTGGGCGTAGACCTTTGCCCAAGCTGGCTCAATTCCCTTGCTCGGGTACCAACAATGAACCCGATCTACACCAAGTTAATGCCAGACGTGAGTACAGCGCGGGGTACACGTGGGATATCGAAGCACCGCTGCTAAACCTGGTCGTGACAAGCTGTCTGCCATCCATGTCTGGGACTTGTGACTGGTTGTCGCGATTGAGTTGAGGCTCCGGGCTTGGCCTTCTAAGTTTTGAGGTTATTGTAAAGTTGACTCATAGCAGGAGCAAGAATGTGTTTCGTTTACTTGTGACAGTGCCTCTTCATTTCTCTGCGATTGCCCCCTCAGAAGGCCAAAAACAATTTGCTCAAGTGTGCGTGCTGTCACTTGTTGCAACGCGCTTGCGGCGCTGACGTTTCTATTTGACAGGTGTAATAGGTAGATAGCTTTGCCGCAATGACCATCCATGCTTGATGCTTGCACGGGCCTGGTGCCCAACCTCCAGCGGCCATAATACAATGGCCTCGGAGCCTTTCCATGACCAAGTTCGGGCGGTTAGTCCCGCGCTCGGCGATGCTGCCGCCAGTTCATGCCCTGTTAATTTCTGGCGATCCGGCCCAGCCTCCGTTCAAGCATCGTGTCGCACGATTCGTCACGGCATGAATACGTGTCCAACACAACTTCCTGCCCGGCTTGGAATTGGTGGGTCTACTTCCGAGCCCCGGAGCGAGCGACTCCACTCCCTCCGGCTTCACCTCCTTGTCCTTCCGCGCCCAGACCGGAGATTGGCCTCCGCTTTCTCCGTCCTACCACCGACGAAAAACAAGCACAGGATCGCTTCAAACAGGTCATGTGAGTTGTTTTGGTTTCATACTCAAACCTAGATTCGGACGGTGACTTCGAGAACAACAACACATCCATACAATTGTAACTCCGTCGCCGTTTTTGCTGTCCTCGATTACCAAGCAGCCAGCACTCTTGGGCAACTTACATCGTACTGAGTCGGTGACATCTTTATCAGCTGACCTCGATGAGTCGCAATCGAGGGGGAACACGCTACTAATTCTTATTCGATCTACCCGTCCAATAATCGACATCTGTTGTCCCTGTCCACGCCCCTGCACGGCCATCACCTTGCACCCTCTAACCTCATGTTTACCCTTTCCTTTGCACATTCGCCCACCAACTTTCTATGTCGATGTCTCGGATTTTAGACCACGATGCAATATTCGGTCAACTCGAGGTTGTTGATTGGCTTCGTGTCTGCTTATACATGCCACGCTGACAGTTTGTGTTTTCCAAGATCTCTGGGACTGTTACGAGCTCGCTGCTGTGTTGCCCTCGCTCTATCTTGACAGGCACGAAGACGATTGAGCATCGCCAGTTTGTGAATTGCCGGGTTCGAAGCTGCTGCTCGCTAAGCCAGACGGGGACACCTTTCAGCCGGGGTTCTCTCGGATGGCTTGCCTTGGCTTTCAGATTGTGTGGGGATAGGCTAGACGTGCATCCAAGGCATTGACGCAGCTCTACAGGGCCGTCAGCCGGCATGATTAGTTCACGATTCCGGCCATTCATTGAGGTTGTGTCTAATCATGTGTGGTTACCATCAGAATATGCGTTTATGAATGCGGCTCCCGGTGGCCAGTTGAGACAGTTCTGTACAGATCAAGTTGAAACAACTTGACAGGCAACATATCGTGAATCTCAAGACATCTCGTGCACCGATTGCTACCAGTTCTCCCTTCTCTCAACGAGTCAGACTAGTTCTGAACTACAGTGGGTAGTACAACTATATTAGTCTGTTCTTATAGATGACAAGCATAATTACAACCATCAAAGGCACAGGCAGCCGGTACTAGACCGCGGCCAGGTCTTCCTAGTATTGTATTCCTGGGGCCGCGTATAACGGCTCACCTCGAATATCTTCAAGAACACACTTGAGACAACAATAGCTCCTTGTGGTTGCATGTCGCTGCATGAAATCCCAAGTTGCATAGCACCGCTTGAAGATCAGTGGAGGCGACCGCTCCTTTGTCAAATCTACTGTTTTCGACTTGTGATCAAGTTAGCACCCTCAGAGAGCGACGGTATCTGTCGTGTCCCCGAACTCAATCGTCGGCGCTGCGAACCACCACAACGTGAAGTTGGAGAGCGCCCCAAACCCCTCTTCTCCTCCACCATCTTCCACACACCGCTTTTTGCGTTTTGCCCCTCAATGCATCCAAACATGGGGACCATATTCGTTTTTGCCGAGCAGAGCCTCATCTTCCGAAGATTCTCATCTCGGACATGGCTCATTGGCATGGTGTCTCGCCCAGGCAGCCAGCCACGGTTACGTTGTTTTGTCATTGATAGGTTAGTTTCCGATGTTCGGCCAAGAAGATGTAAGTTTGCGATAGCGAGATGCGTATTACTCGCCGAGTTGCTATCTATGCTTGGTGATGATCAACACCGTGATATCTATGGTTATGCATGTTTCCCGTTCTGCTAGCCTGCATAGCACTGCTGTTGAAAGGATGAATGTGAGAACGGGTAGCTACCCAATCGTAACATCTGCAGTCGATGCAGTGACTCTACGATCGATAGCGTGGGATTCGAAAGGTGGTGCTCAATCTCGTCATACATTGAGGGCGAGTTGCATGCTCACGGTGGCTGTTGACGGACTTGTATAGCCGCTAGAGAATTTATGTGCAAAGATAACAGTCGAGGGCTCTTCATCCGACTATCAGTAATCAGATATGTTTCAAGTGTCTATCAAATATCAAACTACAACGTGGGACAATTCTTAGCGTATGAGTATTCCAAAGGCCACGGCAACGGTGTCCAACTAATGTCTCTGCTGTCTTGTTGGCATGTATGCAGTGAAGCCAGCACCACAGTATCCTCATCAGACATACATGCACCATAATTGAGGCATTTAGCTATTGACACTCTGTAATTGTCTGAAGAAGAATATGTCAACTTATCACAGACTGCACTCATGTTGGGCACAGTACCACCCTGTGCCCGATCAAACCACAATGTCCAAGTCTGACACGACAGGTCGGTGATCAGAAACACGAACGCCATCATCAAAACCATTCGCCAGAACCCCAAAGGTCTTGACATAAGCTGTTCTCGGCTCTTGAATGAACAGGAAGTCGATACGCGAGGGTTCCCACCCCTCCCCGAAGCTCGTGTACGTCGTTTCGTTGCCGTAGTGTTTATGCTTGGGCACCAGGTCCGACACGTCAGAGATGCCTGACCCGGACGCCGTGATTGTCTTGTACGCGCCATCCTCGGGCTCGCTGTTGAAGTCGCCGCCGATTAGTACGGCTGATGCCTTCTTGTCGCCTGCTTGGCCCCATTCTTTGGCGAACTTGATGAGGAGCTCGGCACTGTGCTGACGGGCCTTGACACCGATGTGGTCGAAATGCGTGCTGAATACTACGACGCGGGTACCTGTGACTCGGTGTTCGAATTCTCCCATTGTCACGATTCGGTTCAGGACTGCATCCCAACCACGAGAGGGCTTCTCAGGTGTCTTGCTCAGCCATCGGACCTCCTTGCGTACGTTCTTCCATACATCGTTGCGATAAAAAACAGGAGAAAACTCTCCATCCTCGGGTTTCTCTCCGCGTCCGCGGCCAATGTGTTTCCAATGAGAGCCCAGATCCTCCTGAATCTCGTTGACTTGGTGGTTGAGACATTCCTGGAGGCAAATGAAGGGGCTCTCATGGCCGGCAGTGACGAAGTTCAATTGATTGATGAGCTTAGGCCGGCGTACATCCCATGGTTTCTCATTATGTTCACGATTGTTTGTTGCATAGCGAACGTTGAAGGTGAGGATGCGCAGAGGCATTCTCTGGTGCTTGGCGAGGACTTCCATTCTCAGAGATGCGGTCGAGGGGATGTCGAGTTGAGTCATTGTGGGTTCTACAGTGATGATATTGGAGGCTTATTAAGAAGTGACCCTCGGTCAAGAATCGAGGAAAGATAGGTGATATCTAGGAGTTTTGGGCTTGGGAGGACAAAGACGAAGCTGTCGCGATACTGAATGTTTACTATGAGCGTCGTAAGGTCGGGTCCGAGCGGACCTATCCAATGAGGTCATCACGTGGGGATACGTGCTGGGATAGGCATGGCGTCTATTACCCCAGATTTGATGCCGCAGGGGTCCACAGCCACCAACTCTTCTGTCTCTGATATTAAACTCGATGCATTGATGTTTTCAAATCATGACCATACTCTGGCCTTCTTTTTTTTTTTTTTTTTTTGTCAATAGATCCGCGTAATGCTTCTTCGATTTGCGGCCTTGCATCAGCCAATGCCTCTGTTTTCTGTGGCTAAATGGGACTTACTAGCGAAGATGGGAGGAATGCAATCCCAAAAAGGAAAATCGTCAACTGCTCTAAAGGGTCTACAATTACTGGAGTTTTAGCATGTCCGGCCCTCTCGAGTAACGGAGAATTCGACGTGAGTCATCGTAAATCGGACAACACGCGAGTGTTGTTCAGGAAGCATGAGGCTGTCGTCGTTCCCTATTATGCAAACTAGGTTGTTCTCGTACAGGTAGCTTGTGTCAAAACTAAAGGGTATCGCCATAAGGTCACAGGAATACTGTGAAATTTAATCAGAAAATCTCAGTACGTGATCCTCATTTCACTTGACCTCGATGTCGAAGACTTGGAAGGATCGGCGATTGGCGTACGAATCATGGCCGATGTTGTAAAAGCTACCTTCGTGCAAAAGGATTGTAAAGCTTCTCAAATAATGCTTAAATCGTCTGGCCATACTATCAGCTAATTTCCTGATATAACACGTAATCTATATCAGGGGAAGAAGTTATATCGTAAAGCTAGCCTTGTCAAATGGATCATGGGTAGCATCACTATCATGTTTATTGTGTCCTGTGATTTGCTCTTAGGCATGTCTGTTTCATAAAGCGCATACACTATGCAGTAATATGACTTCTTAACGGTATGTTATTTTGCATTGTTAGCCGATACGGCGAATTTCTTCGTCTGGTCCAGTGTTATGTGGTGCAAAGCGCAAAGTTGGATATAACACGCATCCATACATGAATGACACTTTCAAACTCGACCACTTTGATGGAAATGAAACCTCTATTAAGCGGTGTTCTTTTGGAAGACATACAAATCTGTCTACAACTATTAAATAGGACTTGCGATAATCATCCGAGCTCGATGACCTGCCGTTGCCTTCAAGATCACCACCTTATGCCAACCTCTTGGGCTTTGGCGATTGTCGTGATCATGGCACCGGAACTCCACGACAACATCTTGACAATTTATTATAATATTATTATCACTAAACGGCTAGTTATTCGGCACTTATGGCCTTTCATTCAGCTATAAATGATAAAGTTGCGAGAATGCTTATGATATTACACCTATCCTTACTCTGGCTCTCCATAACTCGTATTACCGGTAGGAGATAAAGATGATTATCCAAGGCCTGATTCATATTGCGTTGTTTTTACTCATAGCAATTATTGTTACGCACAAATTGTAATTTTCTTCGCTCTTCGGGTCATAAATTGCCATGCCTTATCATCCTATGATTCGAATAACCTGACATGTCAAATAGCTATTTTTCAATAGTTCAAACCCTCACGCCACATGATTAAGATTGAATTAGATGCCATGTTGAACTAATTAATTTGTATTTGAAAAGGTGGCACACAGACTTTCTGACGATGATCAATCGTTAACCCTTAGTTTGCTCCGTCTTGGCACGGCGAAACGCCATCTTTGCATGGGCACGACTTCATGGATTCTTAGCTTCACATACAAAGCTCACTCCGCTGTTTAATCCTTTGATGCAAACTGCGATTAGAGACAAGCCTTAGGGGCCCATCTCTTTACCTGGAGCAACTCAAGGATTGCAGTCATGGGTGGTTCTTACAAGGGTTAGAGATTCCACTGACAATGCTGTCAAATAGGCGTTTACAGAAGTAAACATCTGTAATATGTCGAGCTATTACACCAAAGCAATTGCACCACGGGCATTATCGTAGTTTCTATGCTTACTCTAGCCTCAAGAAGCAGAATTGAAGCTTAAGGTTTTAAAGCTGATGCAGTAGGGCCAAGTCTTGCGATACAATTTCGGCCACAATCCATACAAAGTAGACTAGCTGTATGCCATTCCCGTATACAAGCAGCACTCAGTTCAGATATATCACTAAAACTGCAGCAAGTGGCTCATTTAGGAATTATCGGAGCCAGCATAACCGGAGGTTTATCTCCCACAATCACTAAAGAGCTGTCAATTGAGTTGTTATACCAGTCAAAGCGCCAAAAAAAAAAAAAAAAAACATTTGACGGGTGTCGTAAACATTAGCCCAAGGCAACCTACTACTCATAAACTTGCCCTTCGGCTACGATATCTCTTGTTTGGAGATAAGACTTGCTTTATGTATCATTGAGAGGCAGAATTACTATGGGAATGGTCCATAGTCGGAAGCCTTGACATGTACATCGACTGACATGTCGCTATAACAGGCGAATTACCGTCAGAGTCAGCTGTGTCACCACAAGGACCTGCAAGCTTATCTTCGCTTATGACATGGCTCAGACGGTAACCAGTCATAATTGATAGACCCTGGTAATAACGTCAACTGCGGCTGAGATTGAGTGTGGCCTCCGAGAAGTAGTGGATCATAACCCGGAGGGTCTCCGTGTCTAGACCCATAATTACGGCCCGTGGCCGGGGTCTTCAACCAGGAAAGGCATATTCTTCGGTGGGTGGGCGTTTCAACTATTGCTTTTAGTCAAAGTTTACTTGCAAACATATCTTGAATTAGCTACGGGACGCATAGACGCCGTGCGGAACGGCACATGCCCACTTGAATCGAGGTCTAACGAGAACAGACAAGGTCCCGCTTATCATGCACGGCTGAACTTTAAGTGATGATTCATGGCTTGATACCATGTGGTCTCAAAACTGAAGCATTTACACAATAATGACGGCCAAGTTTTGTAATGTTTCGAGGAGAATAGTGGGAGATAACCTCTTATCGCCGCGTGTCTCTCAACTTGGAAGTGAAAAAGGCGGGCCTAGGCCAGTTGGTGGCTGGGGGGGCCATGGGTGAGGTGATCATAAGACCAGGGAGGACCACCAGATTGGATCAAACCAGGATTGGACATTGGAAAATCTGGGGGAGGCTAGAGAGGCTGGCTGGACTTTTGCTGATGGGACAATTAGAAATCCATCTTTTCTTTTCGAGGCAGCCTACAGAGCACAGGCGCCCGCTCACCACACCCTTTTCCCACCCACTCATGGCATCTCCGGACTTGCGTACTAATCCACGTAATCGTTGATGATCGTCGCAAGGGTCCAACATCAACATGGAGAAAATGCCCGTAACTTGTGGCTGTAATTATTGATAACTTGAATCAATAGAGGCGGCCCTCGTTTTTTACTCATCACTCTCACCTCACAACCGCGTATTACTCAACTCCGTCCTTGGCCGAAGTACCCCGTGGCTTAGACTTGCGACCCTCCAGTTCACGACGCCAGCTTTCAACTTGATTGCCTTGCAAGTCCATGGAAAAGAAAAGTTGGCAGTAAAACAGTAGAAAGCCCCGCGTGCTTGACACTCGACTCAAGCGTGATGGCCCAAATATGGAGTCTCTGCGGATACGCTATCCAAGCTGCAAGGCACCATGCACAACAGACAGGTCCGGATGGCCTCAGTGCGATCGATCTTGCAGGAAATGCCCGATCGTGAATTTGAATCATTGTTAGTTCCTGAGGAGTTCAGCATGACTCCCTCGCCAAAGTCCGGTAAGGCCGGTGGAGCTGAGAGACGTGAAGGCACAGTCAGATGAGATGAAATGGCCCTGTTGGTGGTGTCGACCATGTCTCACTTGATATAGCATTTTCCGGAGAGTGTCACCGACCCCGCGACCGAGTTTGTCAAGGAAATACCATCGCAAATGTCCATGACCAAGCCAACCTCCATGTTCATGTGAGCGAATGAGATGCCATAATTCAAGCCGACTATGGAGGCATCTCACCATCTTTTTTTTGGTTTCTGTCGATCACGGCAGATCGAGTTGGCTGCGCTTTTGTGGGTTTTACTGGCGGCTGCAGCGCTAGACCGTCGACCCTATGTGCATTTGAACCTGTTTATCACTACCAACTCGAGCCCGTGGCATCCAATATTGTAGCCCAAAGAGCTGATTTATCGTCAGCCACCAACTTCTCTCAGCTCGTTTCTCTTGATTATCAACCCGCTAACTCAACCCATGACTTCCATTTTCAGACCCGGCGCCTCCCGATTATCCTATCGACGGGCCGCGTGGCGTCGTGCGCGCGAGACTCTACAGGTTCGTATTCATCTTGGCTGAATAGCTTCACGTGCGAAGATAGGCGACCCCGCCTATTGGAGGCCGATGACCACCCATAGTGCTCGGAATCCTCTACCTACCACTCACAAGGCCCTCGGGGCTTACAAGAATTCCATGATATGACTGGGACATGGACCGCTTTTGGAGATACAGCCCTGTTTTGGGTGTGGGTTCTTGCAGCCCTTTCTTCCTTGGCCCTATTTCGATGCCTTGAAAGGTACCGCACGGCTGATGCCTGTGTCTCAGATAGTATGTGTGCAGTAGGCTGAATTGGAATTTGAGCTCGTGGGGAGGCTTTTTTATCTGGCTGACTGACTGGTATATAGTTGAGGCGTGCTCGCCCGTTCATTGTATTGCCTCTCTGAGTCCTATACCGCCGGCCTTCTTCGTGTTCTGTTCAGTCCTCTCACACAAAGCACAAAGAAACTCTTCTGCCTGCGGTGAGTGACTCCAAAGGGTCTTCCATGGAAAAGACGTCAGGGCATCCACTTCCCAGCCTTAAGACAACTGGTCTTTGTTTCGCCTGGATCATACCTGTTTTTAACACCAAATCGCGGTGAAGCTTTCTAGCACCCACCCACTTCACTTACAAAGAGGTCCCTGCATACATATATTCCTCGCAGGCCTCAGTAGATCCTTTCATCGAATCAACTTTACTTTACTTAACTGGAAATTCATTCTTACGAATCTCCACTATGCCGACCGAGTCTGAGATGCGGTCTCGTCGAGACTCTTGGCCACCTACCCAGATGCGCCTCAAGCCTACCATCTCTACCAAGAACCGACCACTTCCATCTCTTGATGATATCGATGATGATCCTCTTACCTACTTTCTTACACCAGCGCCTCTTCTTGACGACGATGATATGGACGACGTCTTGCTAGACTTTGATGCGGGCATTGAGGATGCCAGTTCTCCTCGACCCTTTGTCCGCAGTGTAAGTCCATCAACACTCGATGGACTACGCAAACCTGGTCTGCGTCCCATGTCACCTGACACCAGCTCTGAGATCTCAGAGTCCAACAATGAGGATGATTATGATGACGATGATGAGGACTATGTCAGCTTCTCACCCAGCAAGCACGGAGGACTCCTCTCTCTCAGGGACCTCTTTGCCAACAGCCGACCACCAGTCCGACCCAAGAGCCCTGCTTTCAACCAGTCGACCAACAACTCTCTCCTCTCACCTACTGTCCCCTCAAGCAGCCCAAAGCTACGTGGCCGATCTCGGGGACGTGGACGCCACGGAGCCAGCTCCCGAGGACACTCAGCAACACGCCGCCCAGGACAACTATGGCGGGAACCAAGCCCCGATGTGTGGTCTATTGAGGAGGAGACCGAGGAGGAGATGATGAGCGAGGTTGGAAGCAGTGTTGGTGCTCGCAGTGACACCAGCGACGATGAGACTGAGAGTAAGAGGCGCAAGGGGAAGAAGGCCAAGTCGAACAAGAAGGTTCGCTTCGTCTTGCCTGCTCAGGAAGTCTAAGGGAGGATGGATGGATGGATACTACATAACTCGGCGTTAAGGTCTGCATCTCTTTTGTATTGATTTCTTACAGCATCACAGGAGGTTGCATCTGCATAGGCGGCGTTGGCTAGCATGGAGGGAGTGGTGGATCAAGAGTAATGGCTGGTCCAAGGAGGATACCTATTTGTCTGGCTTGCATTTATCTGGTGCATTCATTGGAGGAATACTGAAGCTGGGACACATAGCTGGCTGGCATTTTGCATACCGTAGTTACATTTCTTCAGGAGCAATCCGCTTTCGATACCTATTTGGATTTGGAGGATTTTGCGATAAATTGACCTTAGTTTGAACAATCGGTTTTCCTTGTGGTTTCCGGTGTTACAGTGACTCGTGATACAGAGAGTCCGATCTTGTGAGACAGAGACTGGTGATCAATAGTAACCGTGCTGGCCTCATGGCTTGACTGCTGATTGTGTTGCCTTGGAAGACTAAGGACATAGCCTCTGAAAGAGTCACAAGGGACAACACGAAAGAAAGAAGACAGAATAAAAAATACGATCAGTGGCACTTAAAGTCAAATTAAACCCATACCAAGAACTTCCTTTGTCCTCCTTTGAGACATGGTGGTGACTACAAAGAGGTCGAAGCATTTAGGGCTAACCTCTAAAGACACTGTGCTCAAAAAGATGTTCCGGTACCTATCCAACCACAAGACATGCGTATGAAAGACCTCGCGAGAGTGGCGAGCCACAAGTGAGTAGGCAATACTCTATTTGAGAGATGATATCTTTTCCCTCAGAGCGATCCAAACGTGGGAGACTTCTAGTATTCCTCGATTCAGATACCGAGCCATTTCAGACATATCAAAAGGCTATGCGAATAGATTTATGCAAGCTTTGGCCTTCCTTTCCAAGCCTCTAAGATAATATATCCAAGTATTCACTCCGTCCTGGTATTAATAGTCGATGATAATCTCACAAAGAATCTCGGCACTATGAAATGTGTGGACCAGGACTCAACTCAGTTTCCAGGCATGATTCGACTAAACATGCCCTTTACTGGCTATGCAGCTGATACAGCCTGGGTCTTGAGAAGATGATATAAATATGATATCAATGTGATTCCGGAAAGGCGTGTGGGGGTCCCGAGATTTATTCCTCTTTGCGAAATTGTTCATGTCGCTTCAGACAGCGTCACCATCTTACCATACAAATACATAGATTATTCGCTAACATGCTTTCTATAAAGTTACTAACATACTAGCATGCTACGATAGTAAATTTTAATGTCAGTTTAAACTAATATATGCGTTATCGACGCAATTCTTGCCCCCATTGCATTTGTTACAGGGTAAGTATCCTAAGGCCCATTGCGAGAGAACAGAACCTGGCTATTCATGGCAAAGTTATCCACGGCTTTCGGGCTCGTATGGCTTGACCCTTGAGTTTAAGGGATAGGAAATAGCAGCCTAGACAGTCTTGGAGTTGACTAAGCCAACATCTAGACCAGGTTCTTGGGACAATAACTGTCTATGGAAGCTGAAAATCGTCGACAAGGTATGCAGGACCGTGAACGTTGAGATCTCGGCAGGGTATTCCGGCGCCACGATTCCATAGAGCTCCAGGGTCGGTCATGAAACATCAATCGTTGATACCGAATATTGCGGGTCGATAAAGAGCGGTATACGAGGGTACTTGGCAAGCAATAAAGGGCTCATGCTCTTCGCTTGCGAGCACGGGCACAATCCTTGTTTTTGTTTATAACTGGGTAGAGAGTAGCGAACCAGAACAGGATCAGATTCAAGGATGGATGCCCAACGACATACATAAGCAGGCTTGCCGCGTGTAACTGGACTTGTCTGCAGTCACGAAAAGTCTAAATGCATTAAAAACTTGGATATTCGATACTGGCTTCAAGTCAATGGCTGAAACACACATGGCTGCAGCAGAAACCCATATTGGATGGCCTGCCTTTTGTTCTCGCTTGGTGGTTGTCGTCAGCAACGAAAACAAGGCCGGACGGCGCATTGATACTAGCAGGTGTTTGGCCAAGAGAATGGAGGGTCACCCATGTCGAGGTTGTGTTGTCCATTCTTGATATGCGTAATGTGGTGGTAACGCAACGCAGCAGTCCAGAGTCATCTATGGGATTCCGGATCTCGATATGCTGTCCAGTCTTGGTGTAGTTATATGCTTGGCTAGCAAAAAGCAATGGAGATGGGATAATTATAGAAGCATAAGACATCTCAACTCACAAAAAAGAAGCTTATCGAAGATCTTTCCACGTCGAGTCAGGAAAAGCGGCAGTCGGTTGGAGAAAATTGGCCGAGATACAGTAGCACCGGGAGATCGGATTCAGCCAGGCTCGGGAGGCTTGGACTTTGTCACAGTGGGCTTGATTGACTCTGAAGAGGAGCTAGCCTATCACGCAGCAGCCACCCGCCATATCCCACTCATCTGCAGCCATGGCCTTAAATGATTGACCCACTGAAGCCCTGGAAGTGTCCCTCTATCCCTGACCCTGATAAGTGGGATGGTCTCAAATGTTGTTTACACTGAGCTCTAGTGTGGATCCCATTTGGTTACTGGGACACCCGCACCTCAATTATGGCCAAGTCCAAGGTCAACGACGCAACCTCCAAAAGGTCCCTCCAACGGCTTGAGACGTGGATGGCACAACAATCTTAATCTTGCGGTGCATTTCGCTTTTGGAGAACCCTCCACTTCCTATCATTTACACGAGGCTTTTGCCATTGTCTTTGTAATCACAAACCTTTTCGTTCTCCAACATTTCATTTACCCACTATCCAACTCATTCGTTCGTTCTTCTTGTTCAGTTGCATGTGCAACTACAAAGGTTGCTCCGCCCTCCCGCTGCTTCTCCAAAGTTTCCTGCAAACCTTCCCGGACGGTCCGATAGCACATTTCAACGGCGCATAATCGATTCGAAGAGTAAATTGTTGCTAGCCATCAAGAGAGCGAGTTCGGCCTCGACTGGGACCCCACCGCTTCTCTGCTACAGCTGCACAGCATGTTACCGACCTTCAGGTATGAGTCTGACGTGCTCTCTCGTCTCCGGCGTATCGCACAATCATGTTTCCCCATCACAACTGGATTGCAAAACATAAGCTCACCAGTTTTGTCTTTCTAGGTAGCTGAGATCATGTCATCATCAAACCCCGCCTCTCCAGAGGAAGCAGTAGACGAAGCAGTGCTAGATCCCGAGCCTGAACCTGAGACTCCTCTGAAGCCTTCCGCACAAAACGAGAATGATGGAAAGGAAACCCCCAAGTCAGCACCGCCAGTGGCACACCGTGGGCGACCGCGTGCCAAGTCGACCAGAGAGCCTACACTCCTCCATGACTTCCTCCTGGGCCGGCCCTCAGCCTCGCGACAGGCTGCTGAGCGTCAACGTCGAATGAGCTTGGAAGCTGTCAAGGCCGAATTGCGCCATGAAATGAAGCAGTCTCAAGTCAAGCGCATCCAACCCCCGAACGGTGTCCGAGATCGGGTCAAGAAATGGCAGAAGGCCAATGCTGCTGCTATGGAGAATACCCCTGACGACGCAGCGACAGAGCCCCCTGATATCGCGTTTGAAGATGAGGAGTTCCAGAGTGTAACAGAGGAGGATCGAGTTCGCATCAAGATGAGAAAGAAACTCAAGCGACCCAATAACAAGACGAAGGAGAGTCTGGCCACAGGAGATGAGGCTACACCGGATGAAACACCGACGACACCTACACCGGCAGCAGCGAAACCACCGCCTAAGAAACGTGTTGTTAGCGACGAACATTGGCGGAAAAATCGGAAACATATACCAAAGAAGACCTCGCCTGCCAAAACACCTGCTCCAGCCAAAATACCGAAAGATTTTGTTTTGCGCACCGCCGCTAATCCTCGCGTCGCAAGCAGAGTCAAGGCATGGGCAGAAATGGTCGAGATTCCAGATCCACCTGCACCCAGAAGTCATAAGTCCTCCAAGTCGGTCGGAACGAAACCGTGGATGGATGATACCGACAGCGAGTTCATGAGTGACAGCGAATTTACAGTGAGCAATGTCACTAGCAGTCGGCTCACAAAAGCACGATCCGCCAAATCAACACCAGGACCTGATGATGGCATTCGCGTTAAACCAATCCGAAGGGGGAGGAATAATGATGATGGTATTCGTGTGAAAGCCGTCAGGACATCACTTACCGACGACGAAGGAATCAGAGTTAGACCTATGAGCGATATCTCGTCCAACGCCGGAACTTCAGTTCGCACGGCAAGATTGCGGCTCAAATCTGCTCCTAGCTCACGGAGACCTAGTATGAGTTCCGTGAAACGGGAAATGAAGAAGTCGCAGTCAGATAAATCCAAGATCGAAGTCATCGAGGATCCTTCGGAGGTATCGACAAACAAATTTATCGAGGTCATTGAGGATGACTCGGAACTGTCTAAAACAACAAAGATAACCGACAAGTCAGGTTTATCTGGGACTGCACCAATTGAAGTTATGGAAGACGATTCGGCAATTGACACTCCAACCAAGAAGAGAAGCGTATCAGCACACAAGTCAAAACCTCGACCAAAGAGCTATCAGCCTCCCACGACAAAACAAAAGGGCAAAGAGACGTGGGTGCCCGAAGAAGAATCTATAATCGAGCCCTCTCAACTCGACGGCTCAGATTTGTCTTCAAGTATCTTGGCAAAGTCAATAGCAGACATCCCTGGAGAAATCCCCTGGGGTAACTCTGCATTCACTGAACTTGATCTGCCTCTACGAGCGCGTGGAGGGCCTCTTCGAAGTCGACCCATTCGCCCTGCTCGCCCTGCCAAGCCTGAAAGAAACACCAGCTTCAAGTCCATGCCCAAAGTCTTCAAGAAGGTGGTGGAAGGCGCCAACAAGATAATTCATGAGATGAACGAGCATCCTCCCCCAAGAGATACTGTTCCAAACAACCCCCGGAGCATTGAAAAGTGGCTCAACACTACAGTTGACCCCTTCGTTGAGGAGCCCAAGGCTGAGCCACCTACAACACCTCTTAGTGAGCATGTCCCAGATAAGCCATCATCCCCTGAGACGATCAAGAGTCATCACCGCTCGTCTCGCACCGAAAAACGAAGGGTGTCGTCCTCAACTATGAGTAAACCAGATACAGCTGATAGAACTGTATCGAGCGAAAAGTTGCCTGTTGCGCCAGAGCCCTTGAAGGAACCCGTCAAAGAGAAACCTACACCATCGCCTGTATCAAAACCCGGGCCTGTCAAAGAACCTGCCAAGGAGCCATCCCCAGAACCTGAGCCACCGAAGAAGTCAACCCCAAAACCTAAACCGGAGCCCAAACCTGAACCACAGCCCGAACCGGCCACTATGAAAGAGCCTGCACCAGAAGAGGTTTCGCCGCTTTCCTCACCAGCTCCCTCACCAGAGCCTGAAGCCAAGACGAAACCGAAGCGGCAAGATACAAAGGCACCAACCAAAGCTCCGGGTGGCTTGGGCCTCAAGAGGACCAAAGCAACTCGAACTACATCTTCACCTGTCAAGTCAAGCCCCAAGAATTCGCTTTTTGGGATGCTCAAGGAAGCCTTTACTGGAGAATCAGGCAATTCTCTTCCTAAGGTGAAGCCTTATCAGAGTCGAGAGGAACGACCTTATGATGACGAGCCCGAATCCATATATACCGATTCCAGATACAGTGATTCTCGTTATGATGACTCAAAATACGAAGGGTCAAAATATGATGATTATCACTATGAAGAGTCTCGTTATGATGACGAACTTACATACGATGACTCGACTGAAAATTGGACTGAAACAGAACTATCAAAGGCCGAAAAGTCGAGAAGTGTCAGATCCCCATCTCCCTTGGAAGAAAAGAAGAAGCCTCAAAACCCAGAGCAACCACGGGAACCGATTCGGGAACCGGCACGAGAACCAGAACAAAATCGTGATGACCGATCGGCTTTACCGTCGGCACGTATGGCGGGCCCTCGTCTTCCACCGCCAACTCGAGGTCAATATGAGTTGTCTACAATTCTTTCTGAGGAAGCTTCCAGCGCTGTCGAATCGGATCTTACCACTGATGTCACGCAATCCACTCTTACGCAATCCACTGGCGTAACGAGAGAGACCAGACGTTTGAACTCTCGCTCGAACTCCAAGAGCCAAGGATCTAGCCTCAAGCGACGGCTTACTCGTCACTCTGATCTCGTCTCAGTCCTCTCGCTACCTGATGACAAGAACGTCCCCAGCACCATCACAAGTAACCGCTCAAGACCCAGTATGCGGAAGAGCCGGGGTGGGGCCACAGATGTGACAAATGACGACCTGCTCAAAGAATTTACCGAAGATGAGAGTCTCTATCTTAGAGAGTTGAAGACACTGGTCGACGGTGTTATCCCAGTCCTACTATCACAGGTCGTCAATGGCGACAACGCTACTGATCTGTTTGGCACTAGTACCCCAGTGACCAAAGCTGATGCTCTCTCCAAGTCTGTGGTAAACATGGGTGTTGCCCTAGAGAAACTTCGCATGGCTCACCGCAAGGCTCCCATACATGATATTCGTCGACTGGCTTCCTGGGGCCATGGGGTCGTACCCATCTATCATAAGTACCTCGATGCCTGGAGGCTGGGCTTCCAGGATCTCGTCGTCAATCTTGCCCCCGCCGCTGGATCCCCAGAAGATGAGGATTCTCTTGTCGGTGCCATGCCCAGGAACGAGTCTGGGGATATTGTTGATGCTACAGGAGAGCGTGTTGATGTGGCACACCTTCTCAAGAGACCCCTCCTCCGACTCAAGCAAATCACAAAATTCTTTAAGTGTGTCGACTCTATCCTTGGGACCAATGATACTTATGATCTCCTGAGTGACTTTGAGGACCTTCAAGAAAAGGCTCGCCGCCGACATCGAGAAGAAATGGCTCGATTGACTGACGAAGACGCGATCAACACCGATACAACCAGATCGCGAGACCTTCGAACACTTGCTCCAATGGAGGCTGTGTACATTGAGCCATCACGACAAGTCAGCGCCAAGGACTTCTTCTCTCTCGACTTGGCACATTCCAATGGTCAGCGTCTCGAGTGCCAGATTGAGTTGGTACACCGAGATAACCAGCGTTATCCCGAAGATAAGGGTGATATCCTGATCCGCGAAAATGGGGTCAAGGGTCGATCATACCTTCTATTCCCTCCTGTACCTATTGAGTTGATCTCAGCCAGGACAGGAGACGGCAACTTTGACATGGTCGTTATGATCCGAGGAACGCACAACGACAGGCCATGGCACGAGCTACTCACACTCACCACTGACAACGAAGACCAAATCTTGGACTGGCTCGATATCCTCCCAGTTTCACCTGTTCCTCCCAGAGAGCCGGAGCCAAGTATAATCGACGATGAAGAGCCATGCTCACAATCTCGGATGCCTGATGTCCCAGTTGGTGTTCGAGGGTCCTCTCGCAAGTACTCTGCCCAATCTCTTCGAAACTCACACTCTCGCCGCTCATCTGCTGCTGAGTCTCCTCCAGCTAGCCCAACCACACCGAAGCGAGCGCTGCCAGCCAGATACCGCCCGCGATCAGCATCTCCGGTAACTCCTCCTCCTATCAAGTCGCCCGATCAGTACGATCTGCAGAGGACACCAACACAATATGACTACGGATATGAGGACAGACCAATGACCTCGCAGAGCATGCAACCTGATCCTCTCAACATACGCAAGAGCCCAAGTAGTTCATCCTACAGAGACGATGGCGCACCTCCACCGCCAGCTCATCGAACTTTCAGTCCCAGCCCTAGCCAACAAGCTCCTTCGAAGCCCAGGTTTTCCAAAACACCACCTCTTGAGCCTCCCAACAGCAGCCGCGTCAAACGCCGAACCTCATCTCCGCTCAAGCACGAATACCTACCGTCAGACCAGTCATCAATTTCTGGCACTGATATCACGGGCAGCTACGAAAATACCGAGGATGACTACACCGAATCAGACTATAGCTATGATTCCTCGGACGACGATATCGAGAGCGTTGATCTCCCAGAGACTGAGCTAGGAGTTAGTATCAGAGATGAACACCCAGCTCGAGACATTATCAGAGAGGAGTTGGAACATCAACTTGAGACACTTGAAGAGGAAGGATCTCTTCACGACTACCACCAACGACATGAACTCCATGAATCCGTCGTATCTGGCTCAATTGATAGCCTGGCTCCATCAAACTCAGCCTCTCAGGCTGGCCTCCACGGACAAAAGGTAGCCCCCGAAGACAATGCTACAAGATACGTGGCTACTATTTCCAGGTGGTCCGACAAGGGAATGTGGAAGGATATTTCTGGAGGCAACCTTGAAGTCATCGTCACTCCAGGCTTAATCGAGGCGTATGTCGTACATAGCGGAGCTGAGCAGGGAGATAAGCCCATGCTCGCACTCGACCTCACCCCACTCGTCCTCATCCGTCAGAGCACAGCTCTCGATCTTGAAATCCGCTCATCAGTCCGATCTGACTGCCAGCTTGCCAGCTCACACGGTGGAGGAAACTTCCGCTTCCGATGCCACAACGGACCTGACTGCTACAACCTTTACATGTCAGTTCACCACGCTCGTCTCAACAACCAAAAGTTCATTGAGCTTGAGAATGAAGCACGTTTCAGAAGCTTTGGTGAACATAAACCACCTCCCGACAACGATGACACTAGCAGTCGACGACGAAGCTGGTTCGGCCGTAAGAACAGCTACCGTGGTTCAGTTCGCGCACCTGCCCAATCTCACGATGGTGCAAGCACTACTCCATCTTCTACTCTCTCCGCGTCAAGCTTCCTCAAGAGACTCACTGGTCGCGGACTTCCTTTCAGTCTGGCTCGCTCCTCTGTTAACCGAAACAGTCGCTATGGTGGCACTAACACTCCTGGATCCTCATCTTATGGCGGCAACACACCTCGCTCGCCTTCCATCAGTGTTGAGAACAGCGGTCGCGGCCCCGCAAGCTTTGGCACTGAAGACCTCAAGATCCGCCTACATCTCCTCGTCGCAGCCGCCAAGTGGGAGGACTTTGGCAACTGTAGACTATCCATTCGACGACCTCCTCCAGGCTGGCACCAGGCTCTTCGTGCCGACCATGGTCTGGAGAAACGTGTCACTGTCACCACGATTCCACGCAAGGACTCAGAGCAGCCAAAGATTTTGCTAGACGCGGTCCTGGGCAGTGGATGCTTCACAGCCATGGGCAGCCGTGGTATTGTATGCGGTGTCTGGGAGGAGATGAAAGACAGCAATGGCGTTGTCGGTGTTGTTCCGGCTACGGGCCCTACAGGCGGCAACGTCAAGAAGTGGTGCTTCCAGTGCGCCAGCGTTGCAGAGGCAAGCTGGGTTCTGAGGCTTGTCCACCAGGAGGTCATGACAATCTAAGCGACTCTGCTGCCACCTCCTTCAACAGTTTATATCTTCTCTTGTATTTGATTACAAGCACATTCACAGTCTGGCTTATCCCCAGACTCATTACAGTAGTCAGGTTTTCCTATTTTGATATCCCGGTGTTGCTCAGCACACCATCATCTTTACATTTGTTCTTATTATTCTCGATGCATGGCATACGGTGAGACTTAACGATACCACATTTCCTCAAACCTTTTAATACGATTGTATATACCAATCTCGTTTCTGCGTTCACGCATCTAGACATGGGCTGATGGCGTCTGGATGACAATGGTCTGGGCTACTGGAGAAGTCTTGGGCCGGGAGGAGTACATCGGCATGCATTTTGCAAACCATCATGAGGAGGACGTTTGGGGTTTTGTTTTCGATGAACATAGGGGGGGGAAGGGAGCATAGCGAAGAGAGAGGTACATAGTGGATGACCATTGAATCATATTTACACAACTCTGTCCGATGTGAACTGTTCAAGAATATGCAAGTTATTATCAACTCTAGACTTGGGGTTGCTTGCGACCACTTCAGCCGAAATCATCATGGATCACAATACTGTGAAAGACTGATATAGAATAAACCATGAAAATGAGTTCAAGACTCATACGTAGTATTTAGTCGACCAAAACAACTCCGTTCCCCATCCCGAGACTATATAATGCCGTCGTTAACTCTGTTTGCTGTTGTATGCAATGAGAGGTGGGATATTTTAATTGTTATACAAGAAACCCCATGTTGAAACATGCTCCTTGATGCGGTCCCATGGCCCGTCTTTTTTTAAGAACGAAAAAGGACCACACCGTTCTATAGACGCGTGGCATCTAATCATCCCAAAACGCGAATACAATGTTCAGAAGGGGGGCTCTGCCGCGTAAATGCAGAGTGTCGTAAGCTCATGAAATAGGAGTGATGGGTTGAGGTTTACC
This sequence comes from Fusarium acutatum, assembly GCA_012932015.1. Taxonomy (NCBI): domain Eukaryota; kingdom Fungi; phylum Ascomycota; class Sordariomycetes; order Hypocreales; family Nectriaceae; genus Fusarium; species Fusarium acutatum. The sequence continues at coordinate 154,448 of JAADJF010000053.1, forward strand.
GCCATCGACGATAATCTGTTGGTGTATCCGGGCAGCTATGTCTCCGTACTCGAGACGTTTCCAAGTCTTGATACGAGCCTCGTTTGTATCGACTTCAAACAAGCGTACTCGGCGATGGTAACCACCGTAGCCGGCGTAACCGCCGAAGCCAGAACCACCAGCGTAGCACATCCACATGGCTGGGACCTTGGTCTCGCCTTCACCCATCAGAGATAGGGAGCAGTAGTCATTGCAGTGATCACTAAAATACGAATTAGCATTTTTCAAGGTAAGATGGGAATCCAAAACTTACTGTCCTGCGCTGACCATGAGGATACCTTGCTCTACAAGGGCATCGCGGAAACCAGAGTTATATATTGGGGCAGTGACGCCTTCTTTCCAATCGCCAACACGGGGTAGTTCCGGGTTAGCATACTCTGTCAAGGGAATATGAATGAAAGCGATGTCCATGTGCCGGCCAGTGTACTCGTTGTGATTCTTCTTGAGGCCAGCAGCAGTCTTCTTGAACCATTCTATTTGGTTAGGTTTAACCCAGTCGTAACCAGGAAAGTTGCGCTCATCGGGCGAGTAGGCGTGCGTATCGAGGAGATAGATGGTCAGAGCAGAATGATCCGTCTTTCCACGGGCCAGGACTTCGATATAGTAATTCCCAACACCTTCGATATCAGCTGGCCCAGCAATGGAAAGAGAATAAGGAAGCGTCTCCATAATGGCCATTTGAGCCTCACGAGACATGGTTTGCTCGTCGTCGTGGTTACCGAAAATGGCAGCGTAAGGAATCTTTCGCTCAATCAGGAGCGAGATGATCTTGAACATGGCCTAGATGGTGTCAGGCGAACACTATAATGTTGACCCAGGCAATACTCACAGTAGGTGCATCTGGTGCTGTGTCACCGTTGACTTGGTCGCCACTCAATATTACCAGATCGGGCTTCTCGTCGTCAAGGACTCGGCTAACAAACTCCAGTGTCCTGGGATCGGCCTCGCATTTACCGCCGTTGTAAGAATCAGGAACTGCCTCGCGACAAACGCCAACTCCTGTACTGAGATGCAGATCACCGATCTGCATAATCTTGTATCGGCCATCACTGTTGATCCTGGGCGTTGGCTTTTTGACCTCTCGTGGAGGACCTCGGCGCACGCTTAGCTGGACAGAGAGAAGGCTACCACCCGTGTTGAGGAGCAAAGGAGTTCCCGTCACAGCATATCCGTCTCTTGCCTCAACAGCATCATCTCCGAAAAGGACATCAAGATCTGTCACCGCCTGCTTCGAATCGCTGGCTTTCTTCTTGGCTGAGCGCTTGATCCAGATACCTGATGGACGAGATTCCCATGAGTCGTCCGTTTCTCCCTTAGGTTGAGGTTGGAGCCTGCCGACCGCAACATCCACAACAACACGATCGTCCGCAGTAAGATCCCCCTCATGCTTTCGCATGATGTACATGTATGCGCTCGTTGTCCATGTCTTGCCGAGATAGAGCTCCTTATCGATTCGGTGCCATTCTTTGCCGAGGTCGCATGAGGAGAAGGGGTTAACGCTCGAGCAAGTGACTATTGTGACATCGGTGACGACCAGTCCGGGGTGATGGGAGGGCATATAACTATGAATCGAATTGGGGAGGACACGATAATTGCGGTCGAGGAAGGCGATAACTAGAAATGTGAAAATGGCAGCGCCAGCGAGCTGAGCAGCTGTTCGAACCTAGTGATGGTAATATGGTTAGTCAACAGCCTCCTCTGGATCAATACTGATCATGAATTTACAGAGAACATGGGCCACATACAATTCTTCGAGTCATGATGTGTTAATTATGGGAGGTTAACGGGCTGACAAGAATTGCTCTGAATGTGTCCAAGTATAATATTCAGGCCACTTCAAGTATGAACGGCCAGATAACGACGTTCGAAACGGGCATTCGGGAGTTTAATGGCAGGCCGAACTTTTCGCATCTTCTAAGGGGTCGGATCGGGGTTGCTATTGCATGATTCGTGGGGCCAAGTTGGTAATGGATATGATGGGAATAATGCGCACGGGTCTCTCGAACAGGTTGAAGCTATTGCAACGGTCGCGAGGTTGTTCTCTGCAAGTTGAGAGGCGATGGTTATAAATGTCGATATGAATTGAATGGGTGATGATGATGCGATCGACAGACAAATCGTGGGGACGGGAGGGGAGTCCGTCCGTTAACACTAACAATGTTGGTAGTTGTTGATGGAACAAGTGGCAAGACAGACACTATTTTACGAGAGAAGTAGCGAGATAGGCAGAGTCAAGAAAAGCAAAGCGAAGCAAAACACCTGACATTCACCGTAACAGGGAAAAGAGGAACCAAGCTATTCCGCACCTTCCTGACCGTAAAAAAGGGCCAAAAGTCAAGAAATCATTCAACTGTGATACTCGATCTTTCCCCTGGTGACCATAAAAAAAAAAAGGGTACTCAAGGAAGAGAGGTACCTAATCCATCAAGTGTGGAGTGCCCGGTTAAGGATCCGGATCTCGGGTTACAGGGGAGTATTTGAGTTTGTGGCTCTTTAATGTCTACATAATCTTTGACTTGAATATGGCTACTGTTTTGTTGACATTTCTCTATATTGATGATTCGTTAACAGAAATGTATTGAGACAACCCTTCATCTTGCAAATGCCTCTACTTGCATAAATCTCCTGCGAGCACACCTAAAAACAGGCGTGCTCAGCTGTACAGGCCATTTTGGGGTTACATCAATAGATGCACTCTCGATATGGCCACGTGAGGTGAGGCCCTCGATTACCATCCAATACTGGGATCATGTGGCATCCTAAGCAGCCCTTTCTCCGGTTAGTATTTGTCTCTGCAGGCCAGTCTATGATGCTGCAGAATGTGCGATATGGTTTAACGAGACTGCCGTACACTGCATGAAGTACCGTTGCTCTATGAGTCGACTTGCATAAGTGAGGGTGTTATTGTCTCTGGCGCATCCTGCAATGCAGTGAGACCTGATGATGCCAACGAATGCATAGTCTAGGTACCAACGTTAAGTAAGGTAGAGGGAGTAGAGCTTTAAAAGCGGGCAACAAGAGCTTTGTCGAGCGTCTTGCAGAGCTTCGTGGCCCGTGCACATCTCCCTGTGAACAGAGGCAAACACCATCAAGCCAATAAGAAAGCAAGATTGGTTTCATAACAGAGGCATCATTGGATTAGAACACGTTCAGAGGGATGATTGAAGCCTGATTCGGCGAGTCAAAATGAAGAATAGGTAGGTAGGCTTTGCAATTTACATGCTAGGCATTCTTCGATATCGAGCCTACTATTTATTTCTTTGTTTGGTTGGAGATAAGATAAAGACTTTACCCTTGGCTTATTCTAACTTAGGGGATGACGCTTGTATCACTGTGGGTCGCTCCTATCCATTCTTTGTTTGAGGCGCGTACCTTGCTTCGCCCTCGTCCGCTCCATCGAAGCAACTCAAGCCTTTTCTCTTCCTTCATCAAACCATCGCAGCCCAAGTCGCAATAATCGCATATCTAGCCGCGCTTCTTCTCCGATCCTGAAAAGTCTCCCAATCATTACTTAACGCGCTTCAATCGACTTGCGCAGCATGGCCGAATATTCGTCACTCAAGGTGCCTGAGCTGAAGAAGCTGCTGGCCGAGAAGGGTCTGCCTCAGACGGGCAACAAGGCGGATCTTATTGCAAGGCTCCAAGAGAACGATCGAACCTCCGAAACCGCTGAGAAGCCCGGTACGTGACTCCATTAAACCTGCGATCGAACCTCTCGCGCGTCGTATCGCATCCACAACATCGGCTAATTGGACCCTTCACAGCTGAGAACAAAGAGGATGAAATCAGCTACAGTGATGACGAGGCTCCTGCTGCACCCGCCGCTGCCGCTCCTGTAGCCGCCTCTGAGCCTGTTGCTGAGGTTCCTGCCACCGAGGCTGCACCCGCCGAGGCCGCCAAGGCCGAGGAGACGACAGCAGAGAAGCCCGCCGAGACAGCGGAGGCTCCTGCTGAGCCTGAGAAGTCTTATGCCATCGGTTTACAATCCACCGCTGCTGACGACGAAGCCAAGAAGCGTGCCGAACGTGCCAAGCGGTTCGGTATTGAGGAGGACGAGGACGCCAAGAAGCGCGCCGACCGTGCGAAGCGATTTGGCCTCGACGAAAAGGAGCTTGCTACTACTCTTGACTCAGCACTCCCAGAGCGCTCGCGAAAACGAGGCCGGGATCGCACCACTGAAGGTGAAGGAAACCGCCCTGGAAAGCGACAAAGCCTGGACAGAAGAAACGGTGGTGGCGGTCGGCGACGCGGCCGTGGTGGTCGAGACGGCGGTCGCGATGGCGGCGCTCGAAAGGAGAAGACGTCTACCAGAAGTGGTATTCTTGATGACCCAACAGAGAAGGCCAAGGCAGAGAAGCGTGCTGCTAGGTTCGCTGGGAACTAGTAGTTCTCATCATAACCAGTACGACACGAAATTTGGCAAGTAAAAAGGTTTCAAATTGAGGATAGGCTGAAACTGGGCGGAGCAGGCAGACTTACGTGAATGGACCATTTCTACTTGTACAACATTTTTATTTTCATATTCAGGCGCAGACTATCAAGGATAAATGAATAAAGAGGAAATCGGCGTCTTCGGTTCGACCAATGCCCACTATCAATCTGAATCTTGAGGTCCATGGTAAGTTCTCTGTCTCCAGATCTAACCGGTTGTGATGAGCAGCCTTGGTAACAGTCCTGGAGAAGACAACCTGATGGAAGGCAGCCGAATGGAACAGCAAAAAATCGTCAATTTGCAGTTTATCAAACGGCCAGTCTTTGCACATAGCTTGAACTGGTCAATATCAAACCAGGCGCCCAAGTATTCAGCTGTCCGATGATATAACGCTCCTATGCGAGAGCTTGGGGGCGTGAGGAAAAGCACAAAGAATTGTCCGGTCATACCTCGTCAATAGACATCTTACCCCTATCTCGATGTTGTGCGAACACGGTGGCCTTGTGTAGAGCAAGATTCTACTAGGACCATCCTTCAAAGTGGGAAGAATTCGCACAATCCGAATGGTTACACTTCAACTAAGGGGAAGCGGATCTTCAAGATTTTGCATCTTGTCAGACAGGAAGGGGCTCGATTAACTTCAACTATTTTCTGTTAGTCTGGTTGCCGGATTGACAAAGAGACTGGACTGTTCGGATACGAGCCATAGATGGGGCCAAGCTGACTTGAAGCTTGATATGCATATCCACTAACACTCAACACCATGACCTTGCCTGGGTCCCACTACATATACGGCGGAATTGAGCTTCCATCACGGGGAGGCCTTCCTTGACTCTAGCTCCCGTGAGACTTGTGCGCTGTTGCACAACTGCCGGTGCCGCGGTCATGGTCTTGCGATGCCCCTATTCATTGAGTGCCACTTGTAGTGTAACTTACTTCTCCTTATGGATGGTTGAACTAGGAGACCTTCATGGGGGAGTGGAAAACTACAGAAGAAAATTCAGTTCTCTTTCAGGAAAAGGCGCATCTCTGGTAACAGCTGAGAAGTTACAGCTGGTGAGCGAAAGCCGGCCAAGTGGGAGACCACGCTATCGAAGTGCAGCGTTGATACTTCATATTGGACAGTCCGACATGAGCATCATATCTGCAGCGAAGCACGAGACTCTATTTATCAGCCCTGCCAACATTCGGGGACGAGCCGAGTACTGGCGATTCGTAGATATCTGCAGCCATTGAGCAGATCGACATTAGAGATGAGTATAGGAGAAGGGGCACCCCTTGATCGGAACAATGACATGTCTGGCCCAACACTTCGGACCAAGGAGACACATTATGGATAGCTCGAAAACGTCTGGAACCAACGAGAAACGAATACTCGCGGCTGCGCTAATCCCGCAATCCCAAAAGAGCTCATGGGTTCTTCAACGACGCAAGCCACGATCTCCGTTCTCGGACGATAGTTGCAGTCTCCGAAAGGACCCGGACAAACGTGCAGTGGCTGCCATGCCTCAATGGCCGAAATTGGTGAGATGATGAGCAGAATAGAAGACACTATAAAGAAGAAGGAAGCGAGATAGGACCATCATCACCAACAGCTTTGATCGTGTGGTTGTCAACGTTCCCAAACGCTAAGCTCGAGCCAAGTCTCAGACAACAAGCCAATCACGAGGGCAAAACCCCTGCTCTGGCGATAAAGCAGCCCTGGTCGCCGAGCCGTCTGGCGGCTATGGTTGGTAGAGGCGTCTAATCAAATGGACCACTCCGACTCCAGCGACTCCAGTTGCTGTTGGACGCTTAGAACCCGTCGTTGTGCTCGAGTGTGTAGGCAGGCCCGCTTGATCATCGCAAGCGAAGAAATGGTTTCACAACCGAGAGTGCTGGGCTTGCGCATCGCTTCACATCACGGGCTGGCAAATATTGCAGTTTGATGAGTTGTCAATGAGGCAAAGCTGCACATCGGGGCCATTTGCATGCATTCACCGCTGCCCAAAGTAGAGAGTACTTTGATATCGAATTCGAGTGACTTTGCAAGGGGACAAGACAAGCATCCCAGATGGTACCTTATTCGCTCGGCCGACTAACAAGCCACATGGACAGGGGGGACCTGGCCTGGCCTGGGTAAGGCTTGAGGCTTCACGTCTGCCGGAGTGGCCAGCCACGCGCGATCTGCCACGTCAGTGAAGGCATCTCAACTCCCAGAAATCAGGGTCACCAGCCTCAAGGATCTGAGAACCTGTGGCGGATATGGGGAAATATTTTATTTTTGCTGTGGCGGAGCTGCATGCTGCATCTGGGATGCCTCTCTTGTAGCCACTTTTGGAAACATGTTCCCCAAATCATGCCGGGTCCTGCAGCAAGATCTAAGACTGATCCAGGTACGGCATGGAATTCACGGACAATCGGTGAGATGTCGACGTCAAGACGCGTTTGCCGCCTTGCCAGCGCATTAATGATTCTCGCCTTGCCACTATCCAAGCTGGACGGACTTGTACTACGATGTAGTCTTTCAGCTAGCCAAGCTTGCTCTAGAGACAGGGCCGAGGGTCTAGCCGCACACACCGATCTGGGTCCTATTTGGAGGCTCTAGAGGCTCAAACTCTCACCGAACGTTTGGGACCTGACCTCGTGATAAGGCTGCCAGCACGTATGAGATTCCAGAGAATGCCTTGTGTCTTAGAATGACGTCGAAAACACCAGGATCGTGCGTTTCTTTTGGACTGCCGACCGTTTTATCTGGGCTTTCTTTTTTGGTCTCATGGTGTCTTATCTTGTCCAAAGTGCCCGTCACGAGACTAACAATGCATGGCGGTGAACTTTGACTGTCTGCCTACGTTGGCCAATACGTTTAGACCTATATCGCGCAATCGCTCTTCGCTTCGCTCATGACTGAGCGATCCGTCCGACCAACAAGTTTTTGCTCTTGTTGGATACCGACTTTGAGCTCCCTCTTCGCCATCGCCTCTACCGAATTATAGTACCCCATGTCAATAGTCAAGTGCAGGGGTCTGAGCAAGACATAGTTTTTTGCAGCGAGGATTGGCGAACGATGAGACGTATTGTGGATTAGTCGTTCACTCATCATAGACTTTTTACAAGGAAAAGAAGACATGCAGGAGAGAGGGTTATCATTATCCTGGTGTCCATTCTGACGGGTCGTGGAGTGAAACGAGAGAGTGCGAGTGCGTGTGATTCATTGGTAGAAAATCTTTGAACAGCAACCAATGGCATCGATGAGTCCTTTGGCGATTGACACTCCTGGGCGCTTTGTTTTGGGATTTTCAACGAATGGGAGGGAGGGCGACAGACGAGACGTTCGTGTTCACGGGACAAAGCAAATTCGTAGAGCGGGATAAGGCGGGACGTTGACACCGTCTGTTGAGTATCGTGCTCCAGCATCGTGAGAGGCGTGCAACCTGCTGCTGGTGGTGCTATCCCAACATTCTCGCGTCTAGAATAGACGCCGCAGAGAATGGCCCCATAAAGACAGACTCCTCTCATGATGCTATTCTTGTACCAACTTGGCCGCTACCTTGGCTGCAGATGCAACTCATGCAGCTGGTCTGGGGCTTGGTGTTTAACCGACAGGGTGTATTTCGCCCCAGGATTTCTCACCCCCGGTCAGTGACCAACGACGACCAAGTCCTGTCACCGAAGGAGTTGATTCGAGGTCTTGGACTTCATGTCATGTCGCGAAAATGGCAAAAGAGATATACAATTCGATATGAATACTATCAGATCATCCTACGAAGGATCCGATAATGATAGACTTTCCCCAAGGCGGGGCACTTTTATAACGGGACTCGCCCGTTGGGACGGTAAAAGCTTACCCTGAATTCTAAAAATGTGAACGCCAGCTCCACTCATGGTTGGATTTGAAGGTCCATGCAGCACTACAGTCAAAGTTTTATTATTATTCGCAATCGTGATTACTCTAATTACTCGATGAGACCAGATGAGACGAGACGATAGGTGTCTTATGTTTGCTTACGCTCATCATATTGATCAACGGATTCGGAAGGTGAGGCTGGCTATGGGCAAGACATTTTAGAGACATGCAGACCAGATTAACCTGTGGGAGAAGAACAAAGTGAGACATTTGATATGCATGTCTAAGACATGCATATGCCTCCAACGACGTCGCATATTTGTGCTGAAGAACAAGAGCAAGGAACAAGCGCCGTCCGTCATGTTTCTACCTCGGAGTCACGGACAGTTTCCTACTCCCCATCGAGATGATGATACCCTGCTCCAAACTCTCATTGTCTTCACACCCACGGCTCTGTCCTTCGGCTCCGGACATAGATTCATTGCCCCTGCCTATTGGAAATTCAAGACGTCAAGAGAAAAGATAATCAGTCACTGGGAATACCGTTCCTGCCCCCCCTCACACAGCTTCATCATCTCCAAAATGGGACGCAACCACCAAATGTCAGGACTATATACCCTGCACCCGCATCAGTTCTTGGTCAGGCTTTTTTCATATGAGAGAGGTATTAGACTATGATTCGATGTTATCTTTTTGCTGATAACATTTTATCTTTCCATATCTGTGCACTCCCTCTTATTGTTTACCCACCCTTTTGTCTCTCCTCCAACATCTCGGGTTATAGAGATCCAAGATTGGTCCATGATGAGCGGCCACCGGCCCATCCCTTTCTGGTCCACTCTACTAACTAACTAATGTCAACGGTCCAGCCCAGCCCTGTTCAAGGTTAACCAGTCGTTTAAAGATACCCTTCTCTCACGTTTCCGTCTCTGTCTCTCTCTCTTTGTGAAGCCCCACTATGAATAGCCCACACCAAGGGTCCCTCAAGGCGACCAGGATTGGGTGTGCAAATCGCTACAAGGGTGTGATGCCCAATCACTGCGTCAAGATGCCATGAGGGCTTTCTCATAGGATAATATGGATATGCACCCCGAAGGAGGGAACGCGGCGCAGTAGCACGCTTGAGTTGATGTGCTCCGCAGCGACGGATACTACCAGCTGCTGCAGTGTTTTCTCTAGACTCTCGCTGACCAAACGGATGAGTCAAACTTGGGGGAGGGTTTTATCGCATCGCATCGCATCGCATGGGCGGACTCCACGCCCGAGATGCGATGCCTGGCAAGGCAATGCCTGCAACCTCCCAGGCCAGACCAGGATTAGGAGAAACGCCACAGTCAGAGTCCTCCATCCTCTCTCTCCTCTACCAAGCATAGCATGTACCTCTGCCCATCCGTCCATGTATTCATATACCAGATGTCGTCGTCCACTCATGATGATGGCCCCAGAAAGGTCGTCCATTGCCTAAATACTACTGTACCTCTTCCTAGTTATAGGCTCCCGTTTCCGTCTCGGCCCTCCCCGTTGCTACCATCTCCTCTTGACCTTCTTACCTTATCATATCTATACCCATTCGCTCTCTAGTTTTGCCACTGTCTTGTGTCTCCTTGTCTTGTCTTCTTGTCTGACTACCATTGCATCGTCTTTTCATCTCTTAAACTTCTTCAACTCATCTAATCACCCTTTCCCTCTTCCTTGTCCTGTCTCACTTCCTCCACTTACACTCCAACCTTGAACGACACTACTGTACTAAAGCCCGCACCTCAAACACTCATCACATCAACCGAAGCGCCAGCTCTACCGTCCGTCAACCAAACTTTTAGACGCGGGTTCATCCCACAGCCCACACCATCACCCAACGAACTAGGCCTCTTCGAGCTGATAAATTTACCCACACCAATTCTTAGAATAACGATTCCCCTCCACACTAATAACGACGACTCTACCTCGCTCTCCCGATTCACGGTCTCGGTTTCTTTCTTTTTTTTGACTTTCATATATATCGCACACCTATTCAGAACCTTCCTGGCGCAATATGGGATTAAGTATACGAAATCGATCCTGAAGAAGGTTGGAAGATGGAATCTTACAGATTGGGGTCTGGTATCCCGACCAGGCCCTCGGAGCCGTCTCGCATAAGACGGCCTGGTCCAGGAATGACAATGGGACCAGAACCTGGAGTTATCTCGAATGCTCCAAAGCCACTCAATAGATCAGGAAGGAGGGAAGAGATTCCGCGACCATTACCGAAGCCCTCTTCTATCTCACGTCCATCAGCAAGGGCTCCTCAACCTTCTACTACTCGACGACCATCAATTCCTCAACCTGTGCCACGACCTAGCCTTGTTCATCAAGCCCAATCATGGGGTTCTTCTTCTACTTCAGCATCCACACGATCAACTGCCAACCATCGTGGAGGTTCCGGATCATCATCATCAGCTCAGTCCATGGACAATCCAAGGTCTAACCCAAACGTTCTACGTAGGAAGAAGTCATCGCTATCCGGTGATGTCAAGACGACACGGACTGGCTCATCCCGGACAGATTCTTCCTCTTCCTCCCAGCATAAGCGCCAAGGCTCACTCGACCCTGCTTTTGGCCTCCAACTGGATAGAGAACTTACCAGCAGTCCTGCCGAAATTCAAATTGCTGAGGTTGTAGAGGTAAAGAAACCTTCCAAATCACCAGTGATCTATCCCGAACTGGACCGTTATCGCAACATTCGACGTCCGTCTGACAGCTCGGATAACCGCATTGAGGTTCCGTTCCGCTTAGCGACACACGATCTCCCACCTCCAACTCCAGCCAGCCTACTATTTTCTGGAACTAGTGGAAGCCCATCTACTAGGTTCTCCGAGTCACCTGGACCAGGGTCCTATAGTCGCGACACCACGCCGACCTCAATTGCTTCTCAGTCTCCTGGTCTTGTTGCGCCCCTTCGTGCCCAGAACAAGAACCGACTACAAAGCCCTATCCTCAACAGACCTCCTGTGACACGAAGAGCTGGTGGAAGCTTCCCCAACGAGGTTGATGCCATCACCGTTGATCCTCATGGCCTCGCAGCTGTTAGGGAGTCCCTGACTTCATCCTCGTCGAACTCTACCGTTCGAGAAGCTACCACCAAGAAGAAGAACAAGAACCTGCCTCCTCCTCCACCTAGTCCTCCACCGCGGAAGTCATCACAATACTTTCGTGAGGAGACATCGTCGCCCAAGTCAGTACGTAAGGCATCAAGACCTGTTTTGCGATCCCCTTCCCCTGAGAGAAGTGCCCAATCTTCCGCCTCCCCTAGAGCCGTACCCCCTTCACGACCCAGCAGAGATGGTACCCCCGACATGCAATCTCAACTGTTCAACCCCATGCCAGTCATCCACAGCAATCTTTCCACCCAATCCCTCCCAACAACCGAAAGACGTGGAAGTGAATCTGCGGTTACAGCAGCTTTGTCGCCCCCAAAGCCACAGTACACTCATGGAGGTCGAACAGCATCAACTTCACAGCTCCCCATCAGAGGTGAATCGTACGCTCAACCAGCAGTCAAGGCAACAGCCGAATCGAAGAAGGGTAAGGGCCTCGAGCCACCTCGAATGACACGCACACCGAGCCCTAATGTGGCAACCTACTCTTTGTCACGCTTCCCGTTCTTTAGTCGTAAGAAGCACGCCAACGGAACACAAGCCGAGAAGAACGAGAAGGAAAAGAAGACTCTCCGAAAGGGTCCTGTAGCTGGCACAGGCCATGAAGGTTATGGACGCATTGGTGCTTCCAAGAGACGCAGTGGCAGCATCAGCAACATGACACGCAACTCTCCTGGTAGTCAAACAACTCACGAACCCCGTTCTAGCAACGATTCCTTCTTTGCAGACCGGGTCAACCCTGTGGTCATCGCTGGAGGTGCGGTTATCGAGAATCGAAATGCAAGCTCTGAAATCTCTCGGAGTGTTAGCTCCCAGAGCTTGGCGACCGAGGAGTCGAGGTTTGGAAGCACGCAGTCATTGGCAGCATCTCAAGATCAGCCTCGAAACACTTTGTGGCCATCACCTATGTCACGCACCCCACACCCAGCTTTTGGTGCTCGCCGTCCCTCTGAGAGCAGCGATTCTGAAGGCCCTACGATGAAGTCGACTTTGGCTTTCCGAAGATCTGTGCATCGTCTCCGATCTTCGCCGGATGACCCCCTGAAGCTGCCTCAGCCCATCAACACGTCAGGTTATGCATCGTCGCCTATGACAAGCTTTGATACCAGTGTCATGTCCGATGAGTCCCACTTCGAACTGCAACGGGAGATTTCGCACGAGGCCAAGTCTTCTCACCCTGCGCCCAAGAAGCTTGTCAAGAGGCCGCGGTCTCCTCGAAAGTGGAACTTGTTTGGAAGATCAACCCAGACACAGCAGCCTAAGCAGAGCGAGAAAGTCTCGGCTACTGTCAAACCAGTGGAGAAGAAACCCCTTGCCTTTTATGCTATGATGGATTCTTCAGAACAAGAGGACAGCGAGCCCATGGACATTCAAGATGTCTTGAGGTTTGCCGAGGTTTACGGAAAGTCACCCAGTGTTGGTGGTACTCCCGAGCTTTCGCAAGGCACACCAGAGATGCAGTCGTCATCCAATTCTCCGGTGCGACCTGCAGAGCCAGCTCAACCCCCAAGACGGGAGAGCGTCGAGATGAAGCCCAAGCCTCGGCTGCCTGTACCCCAGCACCCTTTGATGTCCAAGAAGCCTACTCTACAGCCTCCGTCAACAAGCACCACTGCTGGCCGGCGAAGTCGACTTCCTCAAGTCGGGAGAATCCCCAAGGTTGTAAGTAACCGTACCGAACACGTATCTCCTATGAGCTTCTCTAGGCCTTTCAGAGCTAGTATGCAATTGGTACCCGAGAACCTTGAGGTCTATGATTCTGAGTCAATTGCCAAAGGCCCTTCACCTTCCCGGCCTTCGACTCCTGTTCCTGATCTGACCACAGACGGTTCAACAGCCGGAAGCACCAATAACCTCTCATTAAGAGATTCCAACCCTCCTGCTTTGAGCCGGGTTGAGAAGGAGTTCTTGGCCTTTTCGCCTCGCAAGGACTCCGAGGGAACCATTGGTACATCTAGCTCAAGCTGTTCTGGCATTCTTGCTTTCTCTGGCTCTACTGCTGTGATCCCACAGCCTTATGACCCCCCTGCAGAAGATGAGGTGTGGGATGAGTATGATGATCTCCTTGGAGAAGATGCTGGCAAAGCGCTTCCCTCGGCAACTTCTTCACGAGGTACACCGTTCCATCTTGAGACTTACGAATCGAAGCTGGCTAGCAAGGAGAAGCCCTTGGAGTCGCCGACGATTGTCTTCGATAAGAAGGCAAGCCGACAGTCCAAGGCAACAACCATCTCCAGCACTTGCAGCGCTGACATGACTGAACGCCTTCGGGCGGCTTTTCAACCTCACCCAAGTCCAAGCACTCCCTTCTCAGTGTCCAAGTTTGTTTCGGGATATGAAGACCGCAACACAAACACTGAGGTTCCTGCAGCTAGCGAGGTATCTCGACGAAGCAGTCGATCTTCCCGCAAGACGAGACGATCTGACGCCAGCTCCTCTTCGGAGGATGGGTCACCACTCGCACAAGTCAACCTCAGAGTTGGTTCAATGACGGTGAGCAAGTGGCTTACCTTCGGGCATGTACTCTTCAGTGACGTTCGCCATGAACTGGTTCCTGTTGAGGGATCACTGAAGAGGCACTCAATCCTTGTAATTGATGGTCTTGGTAACGACGACTGGTCATTCTATGCTGCGGAAACATACCCGGCTGCTACCTTCTTCAACCTGTCTCCTCGCGCTCCTCTTCCTGAAGAACTCAAAAGTTCATCTTCGAGCTTCCCTCTCAGCCCTCCAAACCACCATCAGATCCAATACGTCTCTCACCTCGACAAGTTTCCCTTCGCCCCTCAGAGCTTTACGGCTGTTGTGTACCGCTTCCCTGTCGCAGCTCCTGAAGCATACTACCGCAGCATCCTCACTGAAGCTCGCCGTGTGCTGAAGCCAGGAGGCTTCATCGAGCTCTCCATTCTTGATGTTGACCTGAACAACATGGGCAACAGGGGCCGACGTACAGTCCGCCGTCTCAAAGAGAGGATCAATGAGAAGACGCCTGATACTAGTCTCGGATCAACCGCGGATCTCATTGTTCGTCTTCTCGGCAAGGTTGGTTTCACTACCATCAAGGCAGCACGAGTGGGTGTGCCTGTCGCAAGTTCCGTCACTCGCTCAGACAACAAGGCCGACAAGGGCAAAGTTACTGCCGAGAAGAAGAAGGATCCGCCAAGTCTATCCGAGATGATGAGCGACAACAGCCCCTTGGCAGATGAGGGCATCACTAAGATGGTCAGCCGCGTTGGCCGATGGTGGTACACGCGATGCTACGAAAACGCAGCTGAGAACCCCTCTGGAAAGAGCATCTGGAGCGACAAGTCTCTACTCTCTGAGTCTGAAGAGCTCGGTACAAGCCTGAAGCTCATGGTCTGCTGCGCTCGAGCTCCTCTTGAGCGCATCACCAGTGTCTAAGCACTCAACACAACACATTATTTTCTTCCTCTACTTTTCCTTATCGGTCACAACATTGCGCAAGATACGCAAGTTTAATTGGAAAGCATTACAGGTTGGAAGATTCCATGCGGCGCAAGCCCATTCCTCAGAAAAAGAGGCTATACCACAAGATTGAACCACGGGAAGCAATCTTTATTTCATTTCGTTGCTCTGCAGCAGAGGCATAAGTTCTCTTTTACTTGTTTGATTAATCTTCGGTGCCGCAGGTCGGGTTAGACCACGCACTGGATGCACTGGTATTTCAAGCTACGGGTTATTTTTTTGGGTTCTTAATATGGGGGAAATGCTGGACATTGCACTCCGCAGAATTTGGAAAAGGAGTGCAAAGGATTGGGGAAAAAAGAAAGACGGGATAGGGATGATTATGAAATCTTGATGATTGAATGCGAGGAGGAGATACGACTTGATATTTGAGCATGTTGCATAGAGATACCCATTCATGCTTTGGGGAGCCAGAACGAGATAGCAAGCGGCATTACTGTTCTTCCACTCTTATTACATTCGTTGCTTTGTCTATTGTTTGCTTTAAAAATGTCCGGACTCTATAGGTTTGAAATTCTACTATACAGATTGTGTTGTACAAGATTTATAGACTGTTACAAGATTCATGAACATCATTCAGTCTTCGCTGGCTCAGTCTCCGCCGTGCCCTCAGCTTGAGTAGTTTCTTCAACTTCCGGGTTGCCCTCAGCTTCAGAAGCTCCCTTATCCTCAAATTCAGGCTCAACTTCAGAAGAGTTCACCTGTGTAGAGGACTCAACTTGCGAGCGTATCCGATCAACAGGCCATCGCCTGAGAACAGCTACAAACCCACCACCAGTGACTCGCTCACCCACTTTGGGTCGCATCACCTGCACTGCGGCGCCTTCAGGGTTTTCTCTAGGAATAACGGTTTTGACATCCCACTCCTTGCCACCACCAGTATCGAGAACACCGTCAGCCGTGGTTGAAACCTCAAGCTCAATGACCCTCTCGGGGCGCATGGGTTGGCCTGTGCGAGCAACCCAGATTTGGAAGTCGGCGATTTGACTAATGGAGGGTGTGAAGATGACAAGAAGGCCGTTAGGGTGGAGGGCCTGAATAACCTGGGAAGCGTGGTCGTGAGCAGAAGGAAGGTCGAGGATCGCATGAGACAAGAAAGGCTGATTGTACGTCTCAGCAAGACGGGATAAGATATACTCGTCTATGGAGCCGACATGGAAGTCTATAGTAGGGAAGTACAAAGAGCGGCGGAAGTGGCGAATCAGTTTATGTGCTGCGCGCGAGTGTTTAATGTTCCGGTCAAGGGTATGCAACACGGCGCGACGGCTGGACCGGTAAGAGTCGAGGGCAGCCTGGTCCTCGTCGGCGAGATCAAGACCAAACCCATCGGTCCTGTAGCGTGCCGTGCAGAGGGTGCTTCGCAGGCTTGGAGGTACAGCTGGATTTGCTGCATGAAGAGCACGAGCGAGGTGTAGCGTCAAGCTCCCCATTCCAGTACCAGCCTCAAATATCTCAAACGGCTGGGCTGGATGATTGGGATCTGCGTCGTGTTCTTCCTCGCCAGGCCGGGAAAGGTTTAAATCGAGGAGCGACACGATGGTATTGGCATGGTGGGGATAGATCTAAGAGCCATTCTCATATCAGTAACAGCGATTGAGTTTAATTGGGACTGTATCGTACAGGCGTGGCTTGTCGAGGGCTGTTGATGATGTATGAAGCCAAGGTCGGCTCGTGAAGAGTGACAGGACGTCCTGAGCTATCATTCAGAACATCAAGCACCTGGCGACCAATGAGCTCGGACGAATTAATAGAGGCACCATAACCAAGTTTTATTTTCGTATCGGCGCGAAGAGGGGACGTAAGATGCCATTTGGGAGCTTTAATGCCCTGTTGGCGCAGAAAGAGAACGTCATTTTCTGGAGGACCGTGGGGTTAGCATCCATGATGAGACTTCGGGAGGGCAAAAGCGGGAATTGACTTACTTTGGATGGTGCGCGATGAAGAATAGGATCGTTTCAGGGGGGTAGAAGAGATGCCCGCGAGGGCTGAAGGGCGGGATAGGCGCATGATGGGGGCTTGAGTGGCGGAGAGGTTGTCATGATGAGCATTTGTAGAGGTTTTCGTTTTGCGCCGGGGATAGCTCGGAAATAATTCGCAGGGATTATGGCTGCGGCGTCCTCAGAACTGATCAAGTAAGGCATAGATACTAAGTAATGTTGTCGGAAGCAGTTGTTGGAAACAAGTACAATTTATATATGTTTTGTAGATGAATGTCTATTTGTATTACCTGATTTCACTACCAAGGTATCGACTTGTAATTTTGGCCCAGGGTATCGCCTTCCCTCGTTATGGAGGGGTTTATTCATATCCTTCCTTCCTTCCAACCATAGGTTCCAAACCTTCGCGCCTACCTTGCACCTTCTTTCTCCATGTAAACCTCTTTCATTTCTCTTTAGAGCGCCGTCATTTTGAAGACTCCCCAAACTCCGCCATCATCCAACCTCGTCTCGTCTCATCAATACCCGGCGCGTCAGTTACTATTATACAATGGGGGATGTCATATCATAATCGACCAAAACCAAAATGTTCAAGAACGTTTCCCCCAAATCCTGCTGCGCTGTGCTGTGCTGGCTAACGCAAAACCCAAAGAATAAACGCCGGCCCATGAGACGTTAAAACCCACAAAGAAAAGATATGCTTGCTCGGTACCAGACTCCAGGCTGTGTACTCATCAATGGAATCATGATCGAATCCAAAGTTATCGGTGCCAAGATATGTACATATACTGGCAACACGTGTAGTAGTATATCGTGCAGTCGTTGAAGCCGCCTCCGTCACCAATACTTGTTGAAAACACCGGCTTCGTCGAATTACATACGTCGGATCCTGATACAACGCATCAGGATCAAGAACAATAAGCGATCTGAGATCCTGCTCAGATGAACGAATATTTTGAGGTCGACATTTGCTGCCCCATCGCGGCCGCCCACGAGTCCTGTGCTTGGAGCTGTTGTGGGCGTTGCTGCTGCTGTGACTGCCGATGCTGATATTGGTGGCTCTGCTGGTGCTGGCGTTGCTGGTGCTGATGAGGAATATGTTCTGGTGCGTGCTCCGTGGTATGGAAGTCCTCCTCGAAGTACACGACAACGCGAACCCCAACATGTTCTTCGAGGAATTGAACACCAGAATCGTATCGACGCCGACAGCGCTTTGTCCAAGGATCGACCTTGACGGGACTGTGATAGCAGAACATGTTCGGTTGCTGACTGCGTATAGGGAATAGAAGTCCCATGCCTCTCATGTGATGCCAAAGGTCGATCGTTGCTTGCTTAGTCGCATCAGATTGAGGGTGCGCCGCGAACATCAACTGGACAATTGTATATCGCAGAACGAGAACGTCGACGCTTTCAGGGCCTAGTCGTTGCTCCATTTGTCTCTGCAGCAGTCGCAGTTCTCCGACCAATTTCTCGAGTCGCTCTTGATTCACATGGTTGTAAAACATGGCGAGGTCAACCCATGTTCGAGCCACATAGGGATGTTTGCGACCATAAATAGCCTCCAGCTCCTCAGCAATGGTTGGAATGCTTCCCCACAGCAGTTCTGATAGTGTGCCTGGTCCATGCTTCTGTTGCACCTCATATAAGCAAGAGAAGATCTGCCGCAGGGGATGCGACCTCTCGAAGTTAGTTGTCGAGTAAGCCGCTAGATACTTGCAGAGTGCCGTCATCATTCCTGGATCGCGATGAACCATACCCAGAAGCAACTCCTTGATTCCCTGAGGAGACAGCTTCTTCAGATCTGATTCAAGCTGTTGGAAAGCCTTCATCAGAAAATGGCCACCCTGATCGTGGTCCTTCATCTCGAAATAGTGGTTAGCCTCGAGAAGAAGATCACTTGAGCCCGCTCCCCACACCATGATAGTTTGCCATCCAACTTGGGCGTCAGTCTCGACTTCGAATTGTCGACATTGTAAGAATGCTTTTCTCATGTTGCTGATGATGATTTCTTGAGCCCGAAGGAGATCCGGTGATTGGAGATACCCCGGTGTTGGAGGCGGAGTTGGTGTTCTGCATCTAATGTGTGCCGGCAAATCGGCAGGCAGTTCGAAATCGACCAAGTCGTACTCGGTAACACCCTTTCTCTTCAAGTAGGTGCCCAGGTTGACGACCTTGCCGTTACGAACGAATTCGGATACCTTGCCCTCGGCGTCGCGTTGGAATTTCATGGACAGCAGGCGCTTTACTTCCTCTTCAGTATTATTCTTCACAAAACCCCATTGCGAGAATCGAGTCTTGTACATTTTTGGCCTACAAAGGATGAGTTATGGCACTCAGTGAGAGGCGAATAGGGACTTACGTTGCCTGGAAGCCATACTGGTCGGCCATGACAGACATGACCTCTTTAAGTGGTTTCCTTTCCTCAAGATACAGTTTACGAATTGTGTGCTTGAAGGATTCCCATGCCTCAGCCGGAACCTGTTCTCTTGAAGGACGGCTTCCTGCTTGAGGTCGTTGAGATACAGAAGTTCTTCGTTCATTCTGAGAAGAGTTAGCAATAGGTTCCCCCGCTCTAGATTTCACGAAACGTACCGGAGGCAGCATGGAGGAGGTAGAGGCTTGAGAAAGTTGTGGTGTAGAGGGTTCCTGTTTAATAGGAGGGCTAAAAGGTCCAGGTGTGGACATTGATGATCGGGAGGGTTGTCGAACAGGCCTGGGTGGTTTGACAGGCGGCTTCGCAGGGGCCTTGCCTTTAGCATTGAAGGTGGAATTGGTATTGAAATCCAAGACCAGCTGGCTTCCGGCGTTCATCACGGGTTTAGGTGTAGAGGGGATCGGGGGTTTTGCGAAATAGCCGGAATTTGAGGAAGTACTACTGCCTTGTGGTTGATCCAAGGAGGGTTTAGAAGTCATTGGTACTGGTGGTCGCCATATGGCAAATCCAGGTGTACCCGGCACACCTGGGGTAACTGGACCGGGTGAGGTGATTTTGGCGTTCATGCTAGAATTTGGCATCATTGAAGGCCCAGCCATGGATGCTGTCTCCATCGGGGTCGTCACTCTATTGTTGTTGACCATGAAACTGTTCATACTTCCGAAAGGACCGGACGGCGAACCCACACCTGGACTGTGGACTGGTATGTCATGAAATCCGCCAAAAGCGAGGGCGGGTGGCGGGCTAACGATCGGACTGGTGACTCTTGAATGACCACTCAAGAGTCCATAGTTGGGCTCTGCAGGACTGGCGAGAGGACTTGTAACGATAGGCGAGGTGACACTGAAGTTTCCGAACGGCGAGGAAACGGGAGGCTCTTGATGTACTGGGCTTGTTATGACGTTCGATGGTCTTGGAGGTAGAGGGGGCGCAAAGGATTTGTTCTCGAAATGCGCAACCAGACGTCCAACGCCACCTCCTCCACCATGCGAAGAGCTCATGTTATC
The DNA here is from genome assembly GCA_012932015.1 of Fusarium acutatum. Lineage (NCBI taxonomy): Eukaryota > Fungi > Ascomycota > Sordariomycetes > Hypocreales > Nectriaceae > Fusarium > Fusarium acutatum. Next base: position 174,743 of record JAADJF010000053.1, read on the forward strand.
GAGTTCGACATCTTGAGACATGGGGTCGTGTTGATCGAATCGCATGTCATATTCTGCCGATGGAGTTGGCGCCCAATCCATGCCGGATGAGTCGCCATAGGATGCGCCGCCATCGTGATATGATTGCGTATTTCCCGTCGAGAAACTATTTGTGTTGTTATTGTTCATGGTGAACCTGTGCCAGCCTTGGTCGGCGAAACCATACGACGGATCCTCATTGTTGTCGGAAGGGCGAGGCCCGCCTGCTGAATGGTTAAACATGTCGCCGGTGATGCCCAGGCCGGACGTGAGAGGCCCGGTCTGCTGGCTGAAAGGCAGTCAATGACGGACTGAGGCGAGTCGAAGGCCTCGGCTGTGTCCTCAGTCGCCAATGCGAGAATTCATCACTCGTTAATGTGGCGAGCGGGAGAGCTCAGATGGAGGTTCAAGAACGGGAGGATGTATAGGCGGGCAGAAACGCCCATGACTCTCGGTACGTATAATAATAAGGAAGAGCGCTCGAACGAACAGTACAGGCAAGAGCGAGCAGAACCAAACCAAGAACGACAACCCAGCGGACACTACCAGGACTGGGGTGTCTGCCGCCTGTAGGACAGTGCAGTGAGTCGCACCAAAGCAATGGCCAGGGCTTGCTAACGTTATCGTTCCCCAGACTTGACGCACCAGCTAGACAAGATATGGGCGGTGCTGTGATAGGGCCATCAATGCAATGGGAGCCAGAAAAAAGACGGGGAACGTCCACGGCCAGGACGCCAAGTAATGCGCGTGAGAGAGCGCCAGCAAAAGTTCCCTCGCCAAAGTTTCCCAGAAAGGCAACCCAATATGTTGTCTAGAGGAGGCTGGAGTGGGCTCTTTGAGGGAGATAAGAGGGAAACAGACATATCCTCGGTTCAGGAGTTCCGAGGGTTTATGGTTAAAACCAGACGCGGTCAAAAATCATTCAGGCACAGCTAAAACACAGCAGCAATGACTCTCAAAACCAAACGACTCGAGTTACTAGGCAGTGCAGAGGCGATAAAAGAGAGAACGACCTCAAGAGGACGAATTATGAATTGGAGATTCAGCAGCACAGAGAAAGAAGGGCCGATAAGGCTGCACTAGAAACTTAAGAAAGACAACGCCATCGCTGGGGTCGATGATACTCAACCAGTGAGATGAAAGCTTTCAGGGGTGCGCTTGTGAGAGCATGCGACCAAACGGCCAAAAGCAGAAGGTGGACAAGACGGACACACCACCCTAACTTAGAAGCACCAATCATATTGTCTCGATACGGCTCTGGGGGCTCGTACCGACAGGAAAATCTGCCGAGGGGATGAGCATTCAGCGTGTTATCCTGTTTTTATGCTCTGAGAACATTGAGTTCTGAGATATTCCAGAAGGCTTCGTTATCTTGGTTTTCTCTCTCAGCTCAGCTGAATCAAAGGCAACACGAGAGACAAGATGCAACTCTATTCCCCTGATATTGTCAGGTGGTGCAAGAGGGACAACACGATCGGCACGGCACATTCGGTGGACAAGAAGAAATGGGAATGGTTTCGGAGAAGCCTAGGACGTGGACTTGAACTTGGAAACTTTACTCTGTACTGACCATCCGATCGCTTCGGCCGTGGCGTACGCCACTGTCTGTTCGACCTGCTGTTTCTGAGGCCACACCGTGAGTTGGCCTGAGTGGCTAGTGACGAAGTTTGCCAGGCGTTGTCACCCTGGAAGGATTGCTGCTTGAGCGCGAATCAGGGTACCGAGATACAGGCTCTGCTGCGAAGCTCAGTATCTCGACGCGAAGGAGCTTTATCGATCTTCAGTCAGTCTGCTCCAATCAAATAAGGAGACTGCCCTAGGACACTGGTTATCTTGCAAATTGGAGGAAGACACAATGTTGTGGGGGAGCGAGAGCCGTGCTTCTATTGGCTCTGTAGCCAAGCCGGCTCTCGCCGATAGCCTACAAATGAGCCTTCAAGGCTTTCCTGTCGTCCACATGGCGCCGTTGTCTTAGAAATCTCGTTTTCCCGTAATTTGTTCCGAAGAGAAGGAAATTCCGAATGTTTCGAAGAGGACTAACAACGCCTTACTGAACCCGAATAACGCAAGATCAACCTTGGAAAGTCTTGCTTGCTTGAATGATTCGACAACTGCAAAGTTCAGAGCGAAGTCATTTGGTCAGTTGTGATTGATCGTTCGCTTTAACGAGAGGGTGCCGGAATGGGCTGAAAATGGAACGTTCCATGTTGGCTGGAGCCATGACATGCCACACAGCCCCTGGTCCAGCAATGGCTCCCATAAGTCGAAATGTACTCGGCCGAGAGAGCGGCCGAGTTATCTCAAAGAACTGATGTGTGTCGTTCGAAGATAACGAGTCGCTTGTGATTCTATGTAATACTCTTGAAAATATCACACGGATATGACCGTCAATGCAACTCATCAGAAGAACAAGTCTTTGTCTCTAATTCAGGTTGCTATGATAGCGTCTGTTTTGTGCCCGAGTGTCCTGGGGATATGACCCAAGACAGCATAGTCAAACCCATGCTTGCCTTACCTCGCCTTGCATGTGCTCGATGCCGGCACCCCCTGTCCCCTGCTCCCATTGAACGACGGAGATCATGCCGCAACTCCATCTCGCACGATCCAGTAAGCTCGTCATCGGGTCCCTGAAAGCAGTCACTGGAGTTTACTCCATAATATCACTCTAGATGCCGTGATGCTATTACGAGATTTACGGTGTCTTTCTCAGGGGTCCAATCGAAGCAGATTGATGAAGAGCAAGCCGCTGCCAAGGCTGAGATCAGCAGTAGGGTCAAGCCACATTGTACACGGTAATGTGGTCCGCATCCGCCGCGTCTCTAGCTAAATGCTCCGAGACATAGTCTACGGCCCAGTCGGTGCATATCGCTGGATGCGGCATCACATCTGACAACCTCGACAGCTAGCCTGCTTGATGTGCACCCTACGTGTTCCATCCGTCCTTCTTTTCTTCCTTTCGAAGGACAGTGATAAGGGGGGAGATTCAAGGCAGCAAGGGGGAGCTGAGTTCTTGTGCTGATATTGAACTGTGTGTTCATTGGACAACTCCTGGTAGAGCGAGTCGACTCATGACTTCATGGTTCGTTGTCAGTTGTCCCCAGCAGATAAAAATAGCCAGATCAATGGCCAGGCTTTGCAGATCTCTTAGCTGATACAGAGGGGTTCCAGCTGATAAGACAAATGTGACCTTGTGTTAAGCGACTGGTCAGTCATCAACGAGGGGGAACAAACCCTCCGAACCGGAGTTGGACGTCAATATAAGCATATTTTGCTGCGGGAATCCAAGGCGTTAACTCAAAGCCATCAGTGGTATTACGACCTGAGACACGATGTGCGGTGCAGTCAAACCTTGAGTCAAATTAACCTCTGCGAGAAACAATAAACGGGCCGGTAACTCTATCAACGTCGACCGTTGTCAGATTCAGCCCCCCTGAATAAAGAGTTGTATGTGAACAAGATAAATGAACATAATAGACCTTGATGAGGGGATCAATACAGCATTTTTGAAAGCATGGAGAAGGTAGGCATGTCTATGGGGAAGACAAGAAACTGTTGTTCGTTTTGCATAATGGCGAAGATAATAGAATGCTCATTGTTCGTATACCTTTATAAAGGCATTCTTGCACAGAATGACGTCGGTGGTTTCAGACGATGCCGATAAGAATACGGCAAATGGCTTTTCGATGCGACAACCGTTATCACGGCGCAACAGAGCAAACACACAGCATTCAACGAGAGTCTGAGTGGTTGAATCCGTGTAGGAACAAAGACTATTTTGTTGCGGAGTTTCGCACAATTGAGAAGGTTGCTTTTCACATTAGGCACAAGAACATAATAGAGTATAAAAACACCTTTCTATCCATTTTGGTATAACCTTTTTCTACTCCTGAAAGCCTACAAGTGGTATGGTTTAATGTGAAAACGAAGAAACAAAGTGGGTAATCGAAGAATAAGAAGACAAGAAAGGATGTCAAGATAGAACGAATCGAACCCAAGACAGCCAAAGCACAAATGCCAAAACACAAACAAATGCCAAAAATACACAACCGAACCGCATCATACTAATACCCATGAAACAACACCTTCCGTCATTCTTCCTGATTTGATCAATCCGTTACCCATATGCCCCATTGTCCCGTCATGTAGTCGTATCAAGATTCGTAGAAGGGGCGCGCAATAGGTTGTAATGTAGTTGTAAGGGAGCCGCCGGCGTGTTGGCAGCAGCGCAACCGATGGTTTAAAACACATCGAGTTGGTTATGGGCAATATTCGAGAACAGACCTCTGGTCCAAGTTGAAATAAGCCAAGATACTTTTAGTGACTTTAGAGTCGCACAAGTGAATGTCAGGAAACTTCCTCGCCGTCCTTCTCTTCGCGGAAACGTATTCCACCTTCGACATTGATGGCGCCCTGAACCCAGGGGGTCTTGGACACCTTGTCGACGGTCCAACGACCTCTGGCTCGCCTTAGCAACCCTTCTGTGATCTCCATAGCACCGAGGAGACCCTTTTGCTTGAACTTGGCTTCGTCGCCATCGTGGTCGGTGTCATCACCGTAGTATTCTACCCATTTCCATTCGACTCTCGCAATGCGGTGGCTAGTGCGACTGCGCATGCGATGCGCTTCACTCATACCTGGGTGAGGATCAAAGGGAAGTCGAGCCTCAAGAAGAGCATACAGAAGAACACCGAGTGACCAAGCATCGGTAGCTCGTCCATCGTAAGGTTGTCCCATGATGACCTCGGGAGCTGCATAGTCTTCTGATCCACATCGAGTTTCCAGTTTCTCATCATCGGCGATGCGTCTCGAAAGGCCCAGATCACTCAGAATCACCACTGAGTAAGGGTAGGTAGCCCAATTGATCGATGGGTCTGCAAGCTCAGAAGGGGTGAGGTTGACAAGGACATTCTCAAGTTTGATATCTCGGTGAACAATTCTCCTTTCGTGGAGATAGCTCACCGCACCAACCAGTTCGGCAAATATTCTTCGTAATAGAGGCTCTTTGAGCACACCACGATGACTGGTCGCGATATCAAACATGTCGCCTCCAGGGCAATAGCTCAAGACAAGGATGGCACGAGTAGGCTCAATGCTCCAAGCTTTTAGGTCGACAAGCGAGGGATGGTGGATGGAAAGCATGATTTCAAGTTCACGCTTTAGACTCATCTCAACACGTTCCTCACTGGCGCCGCCCTTTGGACCATGCTCGCAGACCTTGACGGCAACCAAAGTCTTACGGTCAAGGCTCTGTTCCGGTTTTGGTGTCAGCCTTCCATGGTCAACTTCAGGAGAGTCTTCGTCGGGTTCAATCTGGCTTGTAGCCAGCATGACCCTACTGAAGGTTCCCTGACCAAGCATTCGCACGGCCCTCCATCGGCGACGCTTCTTATCATTGCGTCCGTTTGCTTCGAAATATTCGAATCGGGGTCCTTTAGGCTTGCCGGCACCATCAGCAGAGTCTCGCGAAGACTCACTTGGTGGAGGAGTTGGTGGCTGGACCACCGAAGGGGTAAGTCCTCGCGATTCTGCAAGGTTAAGCTCTCTTCGAAGCTGGGGTTCATGGGACCGTACTGAAGCCTCGGCGTTGGGTCGTGCTGATACGGATATTTGTCTCTTAGGAATACCCATAGGATCAGGAACGTATTCGCTCACGCTTCGGTTTCGCGTATGCTGTCGTGGCTGCTGGTTAGAAGGCGATTGTGTATGAACATGGTCGCCAGGCTCGAGGGTTGAATAGATTTTACGTTTGGCACCATTGGAAAGTGCTGCATCAATCGATTCACCTGTACTCGTAACCAGAACAGAGCCCTCTCCTACGCTTTTGAGGCGCTGTTGGGGAGGTGACGCAGAACCTGCGCTCAGCCTCTTCCAGGGTCCTGGGGAATCACCTGACATGAGCGGGCTTGGAAGAGGTGTCATGTCCCCCATAGCAGAAATAATAGGACTAGGTACCAAACTGCTTGTGCCGCTGGCAGAACCAAGACTATTAGTCAAGGCAGCTTTCAGACTCGGTGTCCGGGAGATGGGATGAAGGCTGTTGGACGAAGCCCTGTGGTTCAACGTCAACGAGCCACGGGATGAGCCGCTGCCATTCCCGTTGCTGTTATTAAATGATTCACGGCGGTCTGGGGTTACGGGACGTGCAGCAAAGTCAGTTGAGATACGCAAGGATCCCACAGGACTGACGGAGCGTCTTGGAATAGCCGGTGATCCAATAGACAGTGTATTGGATTGTGGTTGCGGGAGTTCGCCCTCTTGTATGGAATTCGGTGCTATTGTATCCGCACGGAAATGAGCAAGCGGCGGCGTTGTAACAGAGACATCAGGAAGCGTGAAGGACGACAAGGGACTGGTGGACAATGTAGCGTAGGCGTGGTCGTGCCGACGGGAAGTTGGTGTAAGGGAGGCCCCAGCACGAGAAGGTGTATGTGCAGGAACTGGTATGGGACGAGAAGTTGAGCGAAGGGAGGTATCACGACCTCTAAAAGGATTGTTTCCTGTGTCTTGAGAGTTGTCGTCGAGGGGCAGGGCCGTCGCAGTTCGGGGGGCGTGGGGCGTGTTCATGGCTCCGCGCTGTTGGGTCGTCGGAGTCGCTTAGAACCAGCTTAAGGTCTAACGAATTTAAAGGAGGGGGGAAGTTGAGTAATCGTCGTTTGTTTAGATCGCAAGACTGTTGAATTGGCTGTCAGCCTGCTGCAAATGAGATGAGTACGAAAATGGAATTGGCTAAGTCGCCGTATTCCGAAATCCAGGTGGGGTGACGAGTGTTGATATTCAGAGACAATGCAATTATGAGACCTGGAAGGCCTTAGGAACGTACCTTGGCGCAAGGGAAACTCTGGGGGAATGCGAATGCGTCAAGGGAGCTCGGTGCTAAGGAATGGACTTGGCGATGCTGGTTGAGGGAGCGTTGATCGAGTCGAAGGAGTCCAAGGGGTTCGTTGATAAGGACGAGGAGAACGGCGGAAGGAAGAGGAGAAATTGGCCAAAGGCTCTTCTATAACGTGAACATGAGAGGCGATTCGAAACGTCGTTCAGAGGAGGGAGGGTGAATGTGTTGACAGCGTCGCTCAAACAGAGCGAGAACAAGAGAAAGAGAAGAACAGAAAAGAAAGAAGAGGAGAAGTCAAAGGAGTCAAGATCGACGTGAACAGCCAAGATTTGGGTGGTTGATCGCTCATGGGTCCAGCACAGTACAGCAGCAGTAGCATGGAAGGCCAGGCCTTTGACCTTTGACCTTTGACCTTTGACCTTTGACCTTTGACCTTTAAACTGTGAGAAGCAAAGACAGGCTCCCTAAGAGAATGTCAGAAAACCGAAGAGCTGATCATGGGTGACAGAAATATTTGGGCAATGTCTGTGGTAAACTAGGAGATGTTGATGACTGCCTTACCTGATTATTTTAGTCCCTTAATCCGAAGTCTTGGGTCTTTTTGCGCTCCGAGGGGCATGGACCACACTTGGAGGGCGTGACTGCCACTAGCTTCAAGGACTAGCTAGCCTCTAGCACAAGTGCAGGTGCGATGTGCTAGGTTAGCACCAGAGATTGGGGACCGGGGATCGGAGCGGGTCCTTCCTGTCTCTCGTTTGTCCCGTCTCTTGACTCCTTCGTCTCGCTGTGTCGTCTTCTGTTCTTTTCTCGACCGTTTATGTTTAGACTCGCTTTTGGATCAACCCGCTTCCCTTATCCTTGTATCTTTCTTCCTAAATGGATAGGAGTTCTACCTCATTGAGAGGAACTGACCTTGTTTATCACCGCGGGAGTTCATCCACTGGGCTCTGCTCAAAGCTTTGGCAGCGGGTGAGGAAAACTGGGGCTGTCACAGTGATAAGTCGATAGTAGCTTTAGGTACCCCTGCAGCGTTGAGCGCTTCCAAAGTTACTTGCACACGATGGAATCCTTATCGCTAGATGGTAGGATGGATGTGCTCTGCTTGGAAACGAGAGGAAAAGGAGGGGTTCGAGGTCGGGATTAAGTTAGGTTTGCTTTGAAATCGGGGCCAGGTAAACTTTGTTTTGCTGAGTCGTCGACGCTCGTTGATGTTGTGCAGGCGATGGTGTCAATTGAGGTGACGGCGCCTTTAATGAGGTGCAGGGAGCTACAGCTACCTAAGTAGGTATGCGGCAGCGGTAACTGTAGCAGTAGCAGTGGCCAAGACGGACTTGAGAGCTGGGGAACCAGGACAATTGGTCTCGTGCAGGAACGTCAAATATTGCAATACGGTCACTTTTACGGATATGGTATGTTGTTGGGCATGGCGTGGTGAAATTGGAGGTCACACTGAGCTGAGCCGGGAGTGCATGGACTTGTAATTTCCTGGGGAGAAGATTTTGTCCTAGGGTCAAAGATTTCCCTCAATTGGAGATGCAGATTGATTGTAGATAAGAAACAAAAGATCTGGTGGAAACAGAAGGTCAAAAAGGACACTGCAGCCCGTGTTGGAATGGGGGAATGAATGGATGATTCATGAAATTGGTGTGGAGGTTGATGATATTAACGTTACGATATCTTAGATACCACCACCCAACAAATAAGCCGAATGCCCAAGCACACGGAAGCGTTGACAGCTGACAGACTATACGAGTAAGTATATCATCTATAACACGAGCCTCAATATTAATTATTCCGTATTCTACTTATTCTGTGATTATTTCCACTAATTAGCAAAGACTATACGAGAAGAGGAATTACGGTAATTCAGTAGAGTTGAGCAATTAAGTTTACCAAACAAATCTAACTTTTCTCAGAAGCAAGCTCAGATCTGATAGGGAACTGATTGACTCAGTTGAGACAGAAAGGCCAGACGCAAATTACAGAACATTTTTGATACTGATACAGTACGCTTCAGTACTTTGCACTTAACTTACAGGGGCTCATCTGCAAAGTAACGTTTGGCGCTGTGTTGCTTCGTTACACCTGCATGCATTGCCCCCATATTTCCTCGACCTTTGCTGTCTCTTTGTGGCATCCCGAGAGAGGGAACCAGGATTCAACATAAGCGAAACACAGATGGTCGCGCAGTACGGAGTAACGATGGTGACCAAAAAACGCCGGCTTCGATTTTATGTGTATCACCCACCTGTCGGTTATGCATTACTTGCATTGGATCCTTTTGCTCTTGTATTGACGCCGGTATCAGGCAAACATTGAACTCTCACCAACACCCATACCAAAACACTCTCTGGTCTCTCTATCTCTCTCTCTCTCCATCTTGAAGCTCTCCAACTCTCTCCACTCTCAATCCCCGCTGCCACGCCGCCCTATCCCACTGCCGCTGCAGAGAGCCCACCAAGGCGGCCACTAAGAGCCCTATAATCGCCCACCCGCTCCATTCCTACGCATTTCTGCGATCGTCCCTTGATTCCATTGCAAACTGGTCCCCTCACCCCTTGTCACTTTTTGCTCTGTCATGACGTCGATAACTGTAACTTCATGAGTCGTCACATGTACCGCTCTTCTATGTCATCGCCCGATCCCTCCGCTCCGGGCCTCCGGTCTCTCGACTGCCGAAACCCTCCGGGTCCTTCGGCGTCCGTAGAATACTACCCTCACCTCACTCACCGCGAGTAAGCTCCAGGCAATGTTCGCTTTGCCAAGTCTTGGTGCACTCTGGCCAACAACGCCTTTGATGTCACCCAAGGAAGCGTCTCAAATGAGTAAGACGATTGATTGCATCATGAACGAACATACTTGAATGCCGCGCCGTGCCGTAGATTCTTTCGGACCACTCGCGTCACCGAGCACACATCCATCATTTTTCGGTTCGAGTTTCTTTCACGCCACCGAAATTCGTTACCCTTCGATCTGATCCTCTGCCTCGACCACATGGTCCATCCGCTGACATTATTGGCTTACTTGCAGCGACACTCTAATTCTACAGACCATCTCAATAACAAATTATACCAGGCGCTGAAACATCGTGGTATCGTTCTGAGAAGGCTCAACACGTTTTTAGATAGGCCTTTGTCCAATCGTCAGAGGACGCTGTCACTTACATATCTGTTTGTTGAACTTGGTGCTACACGTCAGCATTTATCGTGAGATAGAGGTACCCAAGCAGGGAATACATCCCAGAACTGTTTTTGCTAGGCGGCATTCCATAAAGCAAACATTCATTACATACCCTCTTGGACACTGTTGAACCATACTTATCTCTTTGACCGGCACAAGGCTACAAACAGGTCACGACATGGGGCGGGCGCCAATCAAAATGACCGTGACGATCGGTACCTTTTACCACACCTAAATTAGCGTGTGATAGAAGTACCAACAGTCAGCATTATTATAAATCGCTACATCACATACTTTACAACCGTATTGGGTCCTCTGAATGCGCTGATTTCCTGAAATAGGCTTAAGATAGCCTCCTTTTTCCTTCCTTTTTTTAAAGGGTCGAGGCTGCCCTTACCGGCAGCCTTTACAAGCTAGGCAGGCTGAATTCTTACCCCTTCTGATATGATTGATATCTCTTTATAGGTGAATTTAATGTGCTTCAAGATCCTCACTGTCTTCTTCCTTACCTATACAGCATCTCTTCCTTATGCCGCTATCAGTGCCGTACTTATTGAAAATGGCATTATAAATAGCCTCTTTCCAGTCTTAAAGCGTGCTATAGGGCTTCCAATGCGGCTGCTGGGTCTTCTTTTGTAAAATGAAGCTATTCATAAGTGCAACATTAAGGAGGAAAGACTAAAGTAATGCCTGCTAAGGACTGCATTAGAAACAATGCTGATATGAGGTATAGGATCTTATCTGATTGCCGCGATCTACATGATTCATTTTATCGTTATACTGAGCGGTAACAGAAGGAATAGGGATTATCTTAGCCTGATCTCTATTGAAGACCTCCTTTAGGCGTTATGCCTCTGCTTTTGTGCCTCTTTTAGTGGGTAACTTCCTCTCTTTTAATGTGCGGTTAAGAGGGGTTATGCTATATATAGTTAAAAGGAAGAGCACTACAGAGCTATCTTTCTAAGCGATTTGAAGGACTTAGAGGGAAGGAAAAGAGACAGATTAATAAGGGAAATATAGGTAAGGTTGTCTATACCTGTTTATCCTTCATCAGGATTAAATATACCTTATTAAATAATAGCTACTTGCTATCAGGAAGCTTCCCAGTCTCTTTTATCTACTTCATCTCAGTAGTGATATTGCAATTAGGGCGTGCTGTACCTATAGCTTTATATCCAAGCTGCTGAAGTAGGCAGAATAGCTGTAGTGATGAGAAGAGGTTATCTGTAAAGATGTAATGCGTCTGTATTATTAGCCTTTTTAATAGGTTAACTATAACGCTCTATATATTGCTAAGAGAGATCTCAGTCTGTATCTTTCCCTTCTCACTGTATGGCGTTAGTGCCTCTAGCTTAACTGTTATAGCTATAATTAGTAATGCCTTTACATACTAAAGCCACTGCAGAAAATAGCCCTATTACATAATAACTCAGATTTTGAACCCTACTGATGTAGGCTTTCCCTTGATGAGCGTTATCTCTTTTGATCTGCCTATAAACAGCACTATATACTCATCTATAGTCAGATTAGTCTCTAAAAGATAGAGCTTAATAGACACCCTTTATATATAATTAGATCACTCTTCAGCTGCTTAGAAGGTCTTTAGAAGATCCCTCTTATCACTTATATTAAGCTTAATGTAATCAAAAGTGTAGAAATACTGTATGATTAGCTCAAACCTCTATAATGGTATGAACTTTATAAATAGATGAAGGGGGCGCTGATCTCCTAGGCTAGGGGCCTTCTAATGGTCCTCAAGGGATATTTCCCTATGAATTTCTAAGTAAATAAGGATATCAAGCCATATATAAGCTGTTGCAGTGGAGATACCTTCCTAAGCGTGCAATTAGGAGTGGTCAGAAAGAGGGGTATTCCAGCTATCAATAATGCCATTATCAGCGTTAAAAAAAGCCCAGTCGTCAGTGTATCTGACCCATAACTGTATAAGGGAAATAGGCATAAAAAGCTAGAATAATTTAAGTGGTTACTGGGGCAGAGGGTTAATCTGAAAATCACGATATTCTAAGTTGAAAGGTTAAAAATCATCACCGTGGCCCTCTTCAGGCGGAATATTAGGTACACCGATAGGATCATTAGTAGCTGCCGTAAAAGGCAGGCTATCAAAGCTATGATCATCTAGTATATGTATCTCTTAAGAGCTCATTATTTTAATTGAGACTTATTAGGGTTAATTTATATGAGGATTTTGATGATTTTGGTGGTGTTGAAAGAAGAAGCTGTCTGATGAGAACGTCATGTACCCTGCAGGTACCTGCAAAAAAGCGGGGTAAGTTACTTGTTGTAGCCTTGTGCCGGTCAAA